>SNQN01007964.1:0-18591 GCA_008642245.1 Bassia scoparia | reverse complement strand
AAATAAAGAACCAACTCTAATAGACCTAAGCTGAAACAATATCATACTAGACATTTATACTCACTCGACAATTTCTCGTCATTTCCAACTCCAAAGTCATAACATCTTAAAAGGCTTAAATAATGTAACACATGAATATGATCTCAACAATACATAATACCAACATAGAAAAAAGATCGGCCCTCAAATTAAGAAACTTCTAATGTGTCTTTAAGTTCTGGAGACTAAAGCAACAAACTTGAAAATCCAACTACCTATATCCACTTTATGTATTATCTGTCTAAAAAAATATTCCATTGCTTGTAATGACATTTTAGTCAAATTATAAATTTACGTCTCATGGTAACTTACTACCCGAGTACAACACAAATCTAATGTACTCTTTTCAACCCCATTGAAATTACAAATAGTTCTAAAAAGTGTTAAATCAAGTCTCCACAAACTACGACTGTAAGAGTGATGTACAAGCGTAAAGCCATGCACATTTTCTATGGGTATGGTCTCATACATGTGATATTACTTCTCAAATTCATGACCTTCATCCTCAATGTATGATTAATTAGAAACGCATAAAATGTTGAGCACCATAGCTATGCAAACAGAGTTTTAAGAGTCATAAACACAAGCAAATGATCAATGAGCTCACCTCTTAAAACTACTACGTTAGATTAGGAACATCTGACAGCAACTCTCATAAATCTAATTGGTTACTACATCCCAACGCCAGATTGTTCCATCTTCACAGCAAGCTAGAATGGTGCTGCAAAAGAAAAAWTACAGTTTTCATGACYTTTGTTAAATTAAATTTATTGCAAAAGAATTAYTTTTCATTCATAATGAAATTACAAAATTGTCTTAATTGTACCTTCCATCAAAGACATGCAGTTTGTCTAATAGGGATTGTATGAGATAATTGACAGCCTGAAAAAGTAAAAAAATGGTTGATTATTAACAGGGTCAACTCCTATAACTGATAACACGATTAATTCACAGAATCAGCAATTAATTCCCATGAAAACATACTTAGCAATCAGAACAGGCAGGAATTGCAGCTCCCAGTATAAATCTCCCTTCTCTGTTGCCTGAAAGTATGAGGTACAGATTTATTAATTCAAGAACGTGAAGATCTGATAAGATGTCAATTAAAGTCGCCCTAACTTGAGGTTTTGTGATACCTGCTGCTGCTGCATCGTAATGGAAATCGACGAGAACTTAATAAACCAAATATCACAGTCAGAACAGATATCTCTGAAGAATGTCAACTGAGCCCTGAAAGTATCAAGCATTATACATTAATTACGATTAGAACATCAATTGTTATGTTGTAGTTATTTTATTCAAACAATGTCTTACAGAGTTTACATAGAGCAAGTCTTAGCAATATGATGCAATAAAAAAACTAGACTACTACAAAAAAATAGTCCCGCAAATAAAAACAAAATTACATTGAAACAATCAAATCTACCTCACCAGGAGAATTCTCCTTCATAATTGGCTCCCACAAACAATCTATTTCAACACTCTGATCAGAAGAACACATTAAGCTGATAAGGGTTATTAATAAATAAATAAATTTAAAAGCATTATAGTGCGCCTAAAACACCACAGGCATGGACATCCCCATGCCCACCAATCTGAATTGCTGATTATCAAACGTTTTTTTTTTTAAAAAAAAAGGATTTCTGAAAACATTAATAGCCTCACTCATACTTTTACATGTAACAAGAGCAAAATTGTGGATTGATGTCTGAATAGCTCTTACTAGTTGCAAATTTGATAAAGCACCAACAAAATTACAGTTTCTTGGAAGGAACAAAAGAAAACACAAGCAACTTTCCTCATATTTGTTTATAACTTAAAGAAAGCCGGTAAGAATAGAAAGAAATTGACAGAAAGACTCCCTAAAATAAAATTAGAAATAGAAATTGACAGAAACAAATCAGAAATGTCTTTGTTTTCAGAATTCAGAAATCAGAATAAAATAAAGAAACCCTTAAAATTCTCCAATTCCCTACTAATCAAACCAAACAGAAGCATTAACTCTCATCCTTTCCTTTCTTTTTCACTTCTCTCATCTTCCGCCTCTTTATCATCCTTACAATCATCATTAAAAGCAAGAACCACAAACATTTTGTTTAAAAAAGTTAGATACATAACATTTACCTTTGAAAAGACAAAATCACCAACGCACCTATGTACAATCAACATAATTTGTATGAAACTGAAGCAATAAAGATCTGAATCATACAATCTTGTTAGGCAAAAACATCAGAGAGATAATTGAAACTAAAATAGGAGACACAAATAATCAGCAATGATAGGTTGAACGGCAACAGTGTAGACAGAGTTGAGGGGAGTATAACTTACAGAAAACTGCACATATTTCGTGGGAACTTTGATGGGAGAATCTGTCCAGTAAAAGACTTTTCCCACATACGGCCAAAACTCTGTATAAATCAAAAATAATGAGGACAAAAACAACACCTATAGAATACTCTTGCAACAACAGAGAAGCATCTACGTAAATAATTTAACATTCAGTGGACTATATTAAAATATTTCTATCACTTTTCCTCTCCTTTTCTTTTGACTATATGAAACTCAACTGAAAAAACAACTGAACCCAATGAAACGAAATGAAATTAAAATCAGAAAATGAGTTCGCAGAACATTTCTAAGCGGATAAAAATATGACAACTGAAAATTGAAGTATAAATACCAACCTCAGTCTTATAATTTATTCAAATTGCGACATTGATATTTGAGATCATTAATAATTATTTACGACTCATTTGACAAACAGTAGTAAATGGTGGACTGTGTGTAAACCTAGATAAATAGGAATGAATTAAAATGTATTTTCAAAGGAAAATGACAATGGCCAGCGTGAATTGCAACCATCATTCCCACTATTAATTTCTACCTGAAGTTTCATTTCCTTCCAATACCAACCTTTTGAAGGTATGGATGGTAATGGAAACTAAAGAAGGAATAGGACCTTAAGCGTAAATACTTTTCCATATTGGCTCATGAGATATCCAAACAATTCAATTAAAAAAATTATTCTCATCACCATTATTAGAATCAGTTGCCAAACAGGCAGAGAAATATAAGGTACAATGGATGTTTGTAAAACTGCAGCTGCACATAGCTAATAAAATAGTCTCATGTGCATCCAAAAAACATGTAGGGATGTAAATTAAAAGACAATGGTACAAAATGGAAAACTAGATGAAACCGTAGAAGATAAGGACTCTGTGTCCATGTTTAACAAAAGAATTTCGAAAATGGTTACAACCTGGTTGTCAAGCTTAAACCTAAAATAAGATTATCTGAAGGCTCAAAGAGAGGGAAAAAAACTCATATTGTGGTGCTCTTCTAACGGTGACAGCTACAATGACACAGGACCCAGCAAAAGGCTACATGCTAGTGCTCTAAAAGCATGTCTAGATTAATCGAGACTATTTTGCTATTATGTTAATGTTCTCACAAATCAATCTCTACCACAATAATACAAACAAATGTTCCCAAATACAAACAACAATGCCAGTTTCAGGAAATGACAGTGGCTTGGCCAAAAGAAAAAGACAATCCAAAATGCCACTAAACCCACACGTTAAGTAAAAAAAAAAAAAGTAGGGATGCATTTTATCTCTAGAAGTGCTAAAAGATTAGTCCCCTTCTTAATTCCTTCACCTTAATCATGACTAATGTGCTGTTTCGAATCTTTCTATGTCCTCCTTTCACAATCATAATATTACTTATAGTATTTCTGTTATGCCAGGTCAAATGTATAAAGGAAAGCAATTATTCTTTGAAAAATTCTGACCTTTTTATGATGTTGAATCAGGAGAGAAGGGAAAAACTAGTCATAKTCGATCTGATAAACAGAAAATTTCAAGAGAAGAAGACCATTACCTTTCATTGACCAGATCTTAATAGTGTTGTCCATTCCACAACTTGCAATGCGATATATATCCGAAGGATGGAAATCCTAGACAAAGATCACATGAAAAAGGAGGATCAGTAAGAGCATCCTTGTTTATTGGTCACAACAGAGTCGATAAGCGTAAAAAGAGGGGAACATGTGGAGAAACTGTAAAGCAGATGATCACATCAAGGACTCACCACACTCAATACTTCATTACGATGACCTCCAGCTCCAGCAAAAATCAATATGCATATTCCAGTATGAACATTCCAAAGACGAACTGATTCATCCTGTTTCAATTTGACAGTATATAAATAACTCCAATAGTCCAATCAAGTCAAGAAATTCACAAATTTCTAGTGTACTCACTTTGCAAGCTGACACTATAAGTGATGGTTCCAGGGATTGAGTTTTGATCTCATTTATTGAGTCTCCATGACCAACGTAGCTCTGCAAATATGAAACAGACACAAGATAACAAAATTAACAAGAGAATWATTTCTGATAAACCTAAAATGCAACCAAAAAAACCTAGTATCAAATAAAGATTGCAGAGCATGTGGTACAATACATATCATGAGTTTAAAGTCTTATGACATATACACAAGCACCATTTCTTAAAAAGATACTTGGAGGCCTAGAGCTTGTTTGGTTCAATGTTGGAACTAGCTTTTCCTAGAAATGGTTAATCGTGTTTGGTGGATCATGAGAAGTTTAATTTCCCATGGGAATTTCAACTTACCTAGGGGGATCAAAGTGAGTAGATTTCTCCATTTTAAGGAAATGGAATTTCCTAGGGATAGAAAGTCTCATGAATTAATAACTTAACATACCCTTCTTCTTACAATTCTATTCGGAGTACTTCCAAGAGTACCTCAGCCATGAGGTCAGATAGCAACTAATCTAACAAAAACAAGAAGCTCAACTAAATATACAAATACCTTGTGTATCTTCTCGTTTGCAAGCCAATTACACGTATTATGCCATTGCTACCACCAGCAACTATCAATGGACTACGATCAATGTCACAAGCCCAGCTAACTGTATAGAAAGACTCCTCCTTCTGATCCAAAAAAAAAAAAATGAGCGGAGATTAATAGTCAATAAGTCGAATATAAATTCACATTGTAAATTTGTAATATGTATAAAAGAACATAATTGTGAACATCAACTCCACTAAAGTTTTGTGCAAAGGAATTATTGTTTTTTGAAGCTTACATCTTCATCAATGTAGGACTGGAGAACAGCAATTGTACCTCCTTCAAGACATCTATAAATAGTCACCTGGAGAATCAAATGGATTAGACGACCACAGTCAACATAAATTAAACATCAGACTTTCTTTTGCATTCTAGAAGGATTATGCTTCCGTTTAGACTAACGCGGCTAATATGAAATACTGATTACACAAATCAGAATAGTGACCAGTCAGTCAGCATAACAAATGCAGCTGATATGCTTCAAATGATAGCTTCAAGTTTTAAGTCTAAGACTCCTACTTTTTGCACCGAAATAACAAAGTATCAAACAATAAGCACCCATCAAAAAACGGATTTAGAAAAAATTATATTGGTAAAATAAAATTAAAACTTGATCACACCCAACCCAAATACATAATTTGATCAATGGTCACACTTAATTGGAGTCTTTTCACATTCAAAATTGTACATCTACTCCAATTTTGACAAACACTGGTGGACCAATACATTACATAGATCCCAACAGATCAATCAACATTTGAACAGTTACTGAAAGCTGAAATGCATCATTTAACAGACATAATGTGTTATGTCTCTCACATTATCTTCATGTCTAAGTATCAAAATTGTGAACTCTCAAAGATAAAACTGAAATTTATTATCATACCAATACCAAAATATGAAACTTCAATTATAGGACAGAAGGACACACCTTATTTGGAGCTTTTGACATTAAAGATCATATCTTTACCTTCTAATTTATCAAACAATGAAGAATTAATCAATAATACTTAACTTTTTATCATATGGCACACCTTAATTGGAGCTTTTGACATTAAAAGATTTTAGCTTTACACTTATAATTTATCTAACAATGAATAATTAATCAGTGAACAAGAATAAATTAACTTAATTGCATCAATATAAATTGAACTTAAACATGAAATAACCCATTAATACAAAAGGTACAAAATTTCTGACCCAAAAAACATACAAAATTAAAATTAAAATTAAAATTGAGCAACAACAAAAGAGAGAGAAAAAGGAAAAGAGGGAAGTACCCTGTTGCCGCCAACAGTGGCAAAGACATTGTAGAAGCGAGAATCAATGAAATTGAAAACGACAGCGTAAATAGGGCGCTTGCCTTCTTGAAGTCTGTTAGTACTTTGTAATTCTTCTTCTTTGGTGTGTTTAAGGACCCCACTACTGCTTCACACCCTACTGGTATCTAGCCATCTTTTATCGAATGCCAGAATTTAAAGATTGATTTTTTTTTTTATGCCAGAAAAATCAGAAACAATGAAGATCAATTGTGTTTTTTTTTTTTTCTGGAAAAATTGTGTTTGAGAGACTGAATTGGTAATGGGTGAGTTGGGACAGAGAAAGGTAAAGTGATTGAAGGAAAAGTTTTGAACTGTTGAAATTAAGAACCACAGACCGAACCATAGACTCGGGTCTAACCCTTCGAGACCCGACTCATGAGACAGACCGAGAAGTGATGGAAGTTTATTTTCGCAATTTTAACCAAACACATAAATAGTAAAAAATCACTTGTACCAAGTATTTAAAATCGGGTGTGGATGATATATAAATAAGGAGTGTGGAGATCAATTTTCGAAAGTGAAGAGCAATTCCGACTTTATATATTAATGGTAATTTTTAATATGAAGATTATGATTTTCTAATATTTTGGGTTAATATGGTAGAAAGATCAAAATATCCATATTTTTAAAAAAAAATCAACAAATGTTGTCAAACTATATTTTGAGATTGCTAACCATACCAACATACTTCGTACATGAGCACTGATAGACGCAGCCATGTGAGCACCAGGGTATTTACGTCATTTCACATGGTGGGTCCATTTTTTTTTTACAAATCATGTATGATTTTTTCATATCCTTGATTCATTTTATCATATCTTTGGTTTATTTTTATCAATCTTAGTGTGATTTTGTCATATCCTCGAGGAAAATCAAAAAAAAAATGGTGGCAACATCTCAAGTGAAGACAAAAAATTGGGCACATGTTATTTTTTTTAACAAATCATAAAGTGATTTTGTCATATCCTTGATTCACTTATCATATCTTTGGTTCATTTTTACCAATCTTAGTCTGATTGGCAACATCTCAAGTGAAGACAAAAATTGGACATGTCTGATCTAAAATTACATGTATTTTATGTAGTATTATAAGTATATTTTATGTAAGACCCATTAAAATGGGATGCATTTTGTCATGCAGCACATGACAGCATTAAACATTCTCCTTCGTACATACCATAGTACAAGTAATATATTGCCAAAATCCTTCCAATCATATCTCAATGTTATCGGCTTATTGCTTGCCATGTTTGCTTCCCCTCACAAAT
The DNA here is from genome assembly GCA_008642245.1 of Bassia scoparia. Taxonomy (NCBI): domain Eukaryota; kingdom Viridiplantae; phylum Streptophyta; class Magnoliopsida; order Caryophyllales; family Amaranthaceae; genus Bassia; species Bassia scoparia. The sequence continues at coordinate 11,090 of SNQN01007964.1, read as the reverse complement.
AAAAGCAGAAGATAAATTATACTTCGTATTTCCACTAGTGAAAAAAGGCCAAAAGCTCCAAGCTTTTATCCACTAAAAGCTTCAATTTTTGCCGTACTTTTGGAGCTGGTACTTTAAAAGATTAATAAAAGCTCCAATTTTGCTTGGTGCTTTTATGTATAAAAGCATCAGGCTTTTAAAAAACTGGAGCTTTTAGTCCGTTAAAAGCTCAGCTTTTAGTGCGTTAAAAGCTCAGCTTTTAGTGCGTTAAAAGCTCCAAGCTTTTAAAAAACTTGGAGCTTTTGACCCACTTACATTTTTTAATTTTTTTCTACATTTACAATTTCCTACTAATATACATTGAATACATATTTATTTGGGGCTAAATACATTGAATACATATAATCAAATACAACAATTGCCAAAAAGAAAAAATATATTATATTAAGTAAAAAGATGATAATTACAAAATACAAGTGAAAAATATCACCATATATATGTAATTAGTAAGCTACATTCTACGGGAAAAAATTAAGTAACCACAATGTATAATAGAGTATTTCAACAAAAAATTAAAGTGTTGCTTTTATAATCACACTTGCTCCACCACCCATAATATATCTACCAACACACTTGCTCGACTAACCGCCCACCGACCCCACCACCGGCTCTGCTCCAGTGCACCACCGCCTTTTCTCCGATCCATACCTGAATTGTGAAAATCAAAGGAGTAATCAGCAACCTCAACTATACCATGAAGGAGTTCAGAAATAAATTGAAAAAAAGCATACCCAGAAGTTAGTTAGCACATTACGGCCTGAACATCCTCAGCTCTCAGACGGATCTTCCTGAAAAATTGATCCTCGTCGGTGGAGATCAGCCAACGAGACCTCGAACACTCTGTGCTTGAGACCCTCAGAAGCAATCTAAAACACAGGGTAAAGAACTTAGGAGCAAGTGTGATGCATTATATTAACAAAATCCAAGCATGATAACAAAACAAATATCATCCTGAAATTCAAGACTACCAGATCACTTAGACGCCTTTGCAGTGTCTCATTTCTCCTCTTCCTTTGCCTGAAGCTGCATCGGGGAAAAAGAAATAAGATTCACAAATGTTGTAAAAAAAACCTAAGTGACTTTGTAAAGTCGTAACACTTAACGCAATTAAAGAAATAAAATTCAACACATTACCATTTCAACATACACTTAATAAAAACATGAACTTTAACATAAACATAAACACCAACAACAAAATCAACATTATATTCACATTATTACCACACAACAAAATCAACATTATATTCACATTATATCCAATTCAACAATTCACAACAAAATCGGATAAAATCATATCAAACCAAAAAAACCCAAATAAACAAGAGATTTGAAAACCAAAAAAAATCGAAAAAACCAAAATAGTACAAGAAAATATTCAGATCTCGCAAAACTGAAACCAAAACTGAAAAAATTGAAAAAAAAAATACAAAGAAACAAGAAACAAAAATATCAAATGCAAAAAATAGAAATTTACCTAAACTAGATCTCACAATTTGAGGGAAAAGAATGGGCGGTGGCAGCGCAATTCAAGGAGAATGGGAGGCGGCGGCGGAGGAACGAGAAAGGAGAAGAGTTGGGAGAGGAACTGAGAAAGGAGAAGACTCGCGCGCTGTTGCTTTTTTTACGTCGTCGTCGGAGTTGATGAGACAGAGCAGCGGGAAGTCAGAGATGAGAGGCGTGAAAGAGTAGAGAGAAGTGGAAGAAGCAAGAAAAAGAAGAGAAGTGAAAAGGAAGTGAAGAGAGAAGTTAGGGTTTGGTTTTCATATAAGAGGACTAGGGACCAGGGTAGTATAAGTACTTATGTTTCTTATGCTAAGCCCATAATTTTCTATTAAAAGCTCCAGTTATTGAAAGCATGAAGCTTTTAACTATTAAAAGCTCCAGTTATTGAAAAGCCTGGAGCTTTTAATAGTTAAAAAGCTCCAGGCTTTTCAATAACTAGAGCTTTTAATAGTTAAAAGCTCCAGGCTTTCAATAGATGCTTTTGTTAAAATGTTTTTAGCATTTTTTCTACTAGTGTTCTTGCAGATATAATGGCAAAAATGTAAATAAAGCTCAATAATTAGTGATTATATTTTCCAAAAAGTGAATAGAGTGAGAATAACAGGATTTTCACGGAAGTACGGAACCATACAGAAAAAGTGGTAAGAAAGATGTTCGTAGTACAAAGGGAACACATAAGATAATAGGAGTGAATAGCTTTTATATAATATATAGGGGTTTTTTTTTTTTTTTTTTCTTAAAAGTCATGTGAAATACGAGCATATCATATAAAAGATAAAAAAAATATTCAGATTTATTGGAAACATGATATATTAAATACAAAGACTTAATGAATTCACGTGACTTGGAACATTATCAAAATATATGTGTCATCACTCAAACACTATATATATATTATATGGTCCACTCAAACTATATGGTCCACACAGTAAAATCCAAACAAAATGACAACTCTCATCTCAATTTTCTCTCTCTCTGTTGCTTCATCATCAAAGGTCGCAACTCGCAAATTCAGTAATTCGTTTCATTCATTTCCTACTCTGTGCACAGTAGTGTTTTCTTTCATCTTAATTCTATACTTGTAAATAAAAATAGAAGGAATAAATTTCGATTTTATTTTTATCACTCATAAACTAATTATTTTTTAATTTTTCATCTCTTATTTATGTTATATTTTGCACTCTATCTTGTAAAAAATAATACACAAGTACATTATATCGTAGTAAAGTACATAATATATATTACTCACGAATGCATTATATAGCATTATATTATAGGAAAAATTGATAGAAATAATCCACCTTTTGGTGGTGTTCTCATATTAATCCCACCTTAACTTAATTTTAGAATAATCTCACCTTTTATCATAATCTGCTTACAATAAGTCTTTTTACTTGCTACTTGTTTAACAGGTAATTCTTTTTAATTTTTATTTTTTAAAAGTGTTTCACCCTAACCTTTCACCCTCCAACCACACAAAATCGCCCCACTCCGGCAAATCCATAACCATCAGCAAAATCGCCCCACCACCGAAAATCATGTCATAAGCACCACACGAACCCCATCCCTTGCAAATCGTGGGTTCGAATGCGAAAGTACTCAAGGGATTTTTTGTGTCCTTTTGGCGGTAAAACAAGGGTGATGGGATGGCGTCCTTACATGGGCATGGTACTGGTGAAGATGGTAGGTGCTATGAATTGGAGATGAACTGTGAATTGAAGATGGCGCAGTGAAGAACTGTAGATAGGACTTACACGCGTCCAGAACCGGACCGGACCGGACCGGAACCGGCTGACCGGTGGACCGGAATATTGAAATTTGGCGGACCTGGACCGGACCGGAAGTGGTTAAAGGAACCGGGACCGGACCTGCAGGTTCCGGTCCGGTCCGGTTTTTGACCGGTTTGGACCGGTTAGATAATATTGGCTTTTTTTTAAAAAAAAACGATTGATAAAACATGTATTTATACAATTTTTCTGCTCCTTTAAGCCTTCATTTAGGCTGAATTATACCATAATATGATAAACATGTGGTTTGGAGTATTTCATTATAATTCAAAACCTCAAGAACAATAAAAAATAAATTGAGAAAACAAATAGCAAAAAATAAAACCTAGCATAAAAATTACATATAATTACAAACAAATTAAAACAATACACAAACAATTAGACGCAAATGCTGTCAATTGGAGTATTCATTATAATCAAACCAAAAACGAAAAACTAACTGTGGTCTGTGGAGTCTGAATGGTAAGAAGCAAATGCTGATAATTTGCATCTGAAGTAGTATGTCTACTGTATTTACGCAGCAGCTGTGAGGAAGGAGTGGTTGCGCAGAGCGAGGAAGGAGGAGTGGTTCGCAGCGGCGAGGAAGGAGGAGTAGTTGCGCAGGGCGACGAGAAAGTGAGGCGATTGATCGGAGGAGTGGCAGCAGGCAGCAGGCAAGCAAGGGCTAGCAACAGTAGATCGAAGAGGAGCATGAGGCCATGAGTAGTCGAGGAGAAGATTAGAAGAGAGAAGAAGAGTTAGGGTTTTCAGAAGGGAATGACTCAAGCACTCAACCGTAATTGATTTTGAGACAGCAACTTTGCCAACTTATTCATTTCCTCCCCTTAAAAAAATAATAAATAAATTACCGGTCGCTGGTCTAGACCGGTGGACCACCGGTTTTACCCGGACCGGACGGCGACCGGAATCCAAATTTCTAAAGACCGGAGACCGGACCGGTGGTACAGTCCGGTCCGGTCCAAACCGGTCCAAATTCCGGTCCGGACCGGTTCATGAACACCCTAACTGTAGATGGTGAAGATGCCATGGTGAAGATGTCGTGGTGAAGTATTGGGTTTTTTATTTTTTTTATTTTTTTGGTTAGGGTAGTTATGTTTTATTGTTGATAAATTTAAGTTAATTAAGCAAGTCAAACTCAATTAGCTTAGTCAAACGGTTTAATTAAATATGATTTTAACCTCTTTTTATAGGTTAATTTTGTAATGGTTCCAATATAAGAAGATAAGGGTACAAGGTGAGATTATTCTAAAATTAAGTTAATGTGGGATTAATATGGGAATACCACAAAAAGGAGGGATTATTCTTATCAATTTTTCCTATATTATATGATTCAAAAATACATTATATTATATTAAAGAATACAATATCATTCACAAAGACATTATATCGTATTAAAGTACATAATAACACAAACGAGTATAAGATATAAGTATATGATATTGAAATACATTATAACATATTAAAATACACAATATCGTTTAGTAGTACAATACATAATAATAACACACAGGTATAAAATATAAGTATACGATACAGAAATATATTGTTTAGTACTACAAAAACGTAAAAAACTTGTAATAAATAACCTCATGATGTCATATGGGGTTTAACCCGAAATTAACCAATTTGACTCATATTAACACCCCAATAATCCTATTTACACCTTAATTAATTCACCTCCACCCATTTACTTATCCCTTCTTCCCCAAACCTTCTCTCTCCTCCCTCGCAACCAGACCTCCCCCGTGATCTCCTCCCTTCTTCTTCTTCCCCAAACTTTATCTCTCCTTCCTTTCTCACTCCCCAACGTACCTCCCTCTCTCACCTCCCTTCTTCTTTTTTTTCCCCAAACTTTCTCTCTTCTCCCTCTCTCGTGGCTACTCCTTGCTGCCCCTGTCATGGCTCGTGAGTGGTTAGGAGTTGCTGCACTATCGTGGGACACCACCACTGGCTTATTAGATGCTGGTGACTGCTCCTTATTGTCCCTGCCATGGCTCGTGAGTGGGTCTTGCGTCCCCAACCATCCCAAATTTGGGTTTTTGTCACCACTCGCTAGGTCTTTCGAACTAGGCACGGTGGTTGAGGTGGTTTCGAGTAGTCGATTAGGGTTTCAAGTGTCGTTGCGAGGGTTGATTAGGGGTTTCGAAGGGTCGAGGAAGAAGTTTTGAGGGGTTAATGAGGATTTTCGTGTGGTGGGGATGACTTTCGAGAGTGGAGGAGGAGTTTTGAGGGTGGCTATGGGTGTTAGGTGGTGGCGGTGCGTGGAGAGAGAAAGGGGGGATTGGGCGAGGGAGGAGAGAGAAAGGGGGTTAGACTTTGTGCGACTGTGGGAGCGGTGGTGCGACGGTAGTACGTGGCTGGAGCGGTGGAGGAACCATGGATGTGGGTTGTGAGGGTAGTGGAGTCGTGGAGGTGTATTAAGGTGTAAATAGGATTACTGGGGTGTTAATTGTGGGTCAAAGGGATTAATTTTAGGTCAAACCCCATATGACGTGACGTCATGATGAGGTTTTTTATTACAATTTTTTTATTTTTGGTTTGTCTTTACAAATAATGTTTTAAAAGGTTTGTTTACGCAATTTTTCGATTTTAAAAGGTTTGTTTTGACAAAAAAAACCAGCATATTTATAATAGACTACTTCTCTAATCCGCCCATCATACATATATTAGAAAAGGCTTAACGATTTCTACACATATAAAACTAAACTAACACCAATAAAAAACGCAAATAAGCCCAATAATTGTTATCTAATTAAATCCCTTTATTTTGGGCCGAATCGTACAATAGCACATAATACAATTATAAGTGAAATATACATGTAATTGTATATATATAGGTCCATAAAATTTCAAATATCCTAACCCTATATATACACAAACATTATATACTTATGTCTCCTTAGGCTATGCCTAATTTTTTTGACATTAATTTCTAATTAGTGTTGACTTCCATATTTTTGAAATTTACCATTTAACGTAATAACCATTTTCAAGAACTTAATAATGTTGTTGGGATGTTGTTATCCAACGTGCTCACATCATGTAGCTTTCTTATAAAATTACTCTCGAAATAATACAATGCAAGTTAATCTAATTAATTTCTTCTATCAATCATTCATATATATGACTCTAATTAATTATTTTTATTTAATTTTTAATATAACAAATAACATTTACTAAATTGACTTCGATCCTATATAAAGGAACTAGGGAATGACTAAATTACACACAACTCCTTCACAAACAAATTAGTTGGAGAAAGAGCAATATGGATGAGGATGGAGAACAAGTTCATTGCGTTTTTCTTGGTTTTTCTAGCATCATGTAATGTGGCCACCGGGCATCGGCCCAAGTGTGGGTATTTATGTCAGACATCGGGAAGCGTGTGAGTGTGGCAATTGAGCTGGTGTTGCTCCGGCTCTTGCGACCACTCTTTTAGTGGTACATGCCAATAGAGCCGTCGTCTATTGCATATAAAATGTATGAATAATCATGTAATAACATTGTAACTACTTCTGCCTTGATTTTATTTTTTTGTGTGAGTTAGAGAGTCAGACCCCACAGGAGTGGAGATGAAAATCGAGACCTCTAAGCAATTGAGTATCGCTCACTTTAATTGTGTCTTGCATTATCTGTGGTCTTTTCGAGACTAGATTGTAGAATAGTGGATACTACATGCTCAATCGATTTGTAGTACACTACTACTGCATATTGTGGTGACCTTTTAATTTAATTGTGGTTTTGTGTGTATTAATTTCAAAAAAAAAAATGAATCGAGCCAAGTATATTGTGTAAACTTCTTATTCCAAGAACATGTCAAAAGAACAGTTGTATACGACAAATTTTATACTTCGTAGTACAATCAATTGTACACTTGTACGGTACAATTACACTCAATTTTCTATATTTTTTTTTGACAAGAGGAAAAGGGGAGAAAGGTCACCCCAAAACAAAGCTTACACAATGAAAACGAAGAAGAACATTACGAACAGAAACCAGAATAAATCTAATGCTATTGGTAAAAACCCTATTCCCTAAAATCGCGTCAACCGTATCCGCTCGGAGCCCTCTAAATAAAACATGCAGTTGTGATTCCGAGATCAATAGAGAAGCACACCGTTGAAGGCCCTTCAGCTCCTTCCACAGATAGTTATTGCATGTCATCTTGTCCTCAAAAAACCAGATGTTCTGCCCCCCGTCACTACCCATGAGAGACCCCTCACTATTCCCTGCAGTGCCCAAACTATCACCCTCCTTACATCTATGGAATTTGAGATTCACTGTTGCCCTGTTGTAACAATCTATGCCGCCTCCGAGATAGTGTGTGATACGGACCTTGTCAAAACCTGGTGGCCTGGTTGGATCCGCCATCCCTTTGTTAATCGACGAATAACAAGTAGATCGTCTGTTCGTCATTTCCCCAGCTACCCTGAGGACTCTCTCCAGTGAAACATTCTCTTCGCCGAAAACAACCTTGTTCCTTTCCAACCAGATTCTATGCAGGATATTGACAAAGTACACAATGGGTTGTATCTCCCGCTCCCCCGTCTGACTACCTCTTCCCACACTATGAAGACTTCTGATACAAGATAAAATCCAGTCTGCTAGAGGCACCGATTGCAGATMTTCGACACGTAACCCTAACCTCAATCCCTGCCATATATGCGCAGTCACCGGACAGTCCCTAAATAGATGCTCAACAGATTCCTCCACCTCCTTTTCAAAACAGGCACGACAAAACGCACAAGACACAGCATCCGCTATTCCCCGCTTAGCAATCTCTGTCCCTACAGCAAGAGCATCGTTAAGGAGCCGCCAGATGAAGGTCTTGATTTTCTTTGAAATGGGGAGTCTCCAAGGAACCCTCTTGTTGCCCCGCAGCCTTCTCCGGCTACGTGCAACACTTACAGTCAAAAAATTACTACGCTATATAGTAATATACCCCAACTTAACATCGTATATCCCATCTCTAGACTCTCTCTAGAAGATTTTATCCCCCTCGTCCTCCCCCAGAGGAAGTTGGATAATACTCAGAACGGCATCGTCTTCATAAGCAGAGGCAAGGCTTTCCAACTTCCAACAATTACTCTCAATAAAAGACGAAACACACACTCTACGCCAGTTAGGGGTACAGGCAGTCCAACTGGTCCTCGGATTAATCACCTGTCCGTGGAGCCAAGGATCCCCCAATCTGGCCTTCCTACCATCACCCACGCTCCACCCGCAACCTTCCTTTAGGATAGCAAGGCCCCACTTGATGCCGATCCAGCCCCAAGTGCCCTGCTTTGTCTCGAACCCACCTGTGAATAGACTGGTATCCGCTATATTGTATTTGGCCCAGAACACTCTTGCGAGGAGGCTATCTTCCTCATGAATGATCTTCCAACCAATCTTGGCCAAGAGGGCCTGATTAAGGAATCGACTGTCGCGAATGCCCAGACCCCCCTCCTTCCTGGGTCTAGTGAGGTGTGCCCAACTTCTCCAGTACACACCTTGTTTCCGACTTATCCTCGACCACCAGAACCTAGCAATGATGGAATTGACCTTATCCAAGATACTTCTAGGAACCTTGAAAACTGAGAGAACGTGTAAACCTAACGAATTCAGGACAGAATTGATTAATGTGAGCCTTCCTCCTTGCGATAGGAAGATCGCATTCCACGAATTCAGCCTATCTTCCACCTTGTCCACAATACCATTGAAAATGTCCTTCTTGGTCGACCCAAAATCCGAAGGGATTCCTAGGTATTTTCCAAATGACCTCTAAAGGGGCATGCCAAAAGTATGCGTAAGGTTATCCTTTACCTGTTGAGGGCATCCTGGATTTGTGACGATCGCACATTTGTGGTTGTTGAAAATCTCACCCGACGCGGTACAGAAATCCGAAAGTGCGCGCCACAGACTTTGGCAGCTTGTCCGCGAATAGTGGAAAAAGAACGTCGCATCATCAGCAAAGAATAGATGGGAAACTGGTGGAGCATTTCTGGAAACCTTAATCCCCTTAAGACCAGAATCCTTCGCATTATCCACCAAACCGGACAAGGCCTCCATGCATAAAATGAAAAGATAAGAAGAAAAAGGGTCCCCCTGCCGCAAGCCACATTTTGGAGTAAACGGTTCCAAAGCCATCCCATTGTACAGGACAGAATACCTAACTGTGGTGACACAGTTCATAATCAGATTAATGAGCTTCTCCGGGAGCCCGACCTTCCTTAGGACTTGTTGCAGAAAATCCCACCTAATTCTATCATACGCCTTGCTCATATCCATCTTCAACCCCACTTTACCACGCTTATTAACCTTGGAAGTCCTGATATTTTCAAGAGTCTCATGGGCAATCAGGATATTGTCCGCAATGTGTCTCCCAGGGACAAAGGCACCCTGGTTTACACTAATCACACTACTGAGGACTCTTCTAAGCCTATTCGTAATGCATTTCGACACAACCTTGTACACCACATTGCAGAGACTGATTGGACGAAAGTCATCCACTTGGTCCACGTTCTGCTTTTTAAGGATCAAGGCAATATGGGTGAAATTCAACTCTGTAAGAATGTGACCATTGTTAAGCGAACTTAGCACCCCCGACCAGATCCTCTTTTACCTCTTTCCAGTGCTTCTGATAGAAGGCAATAGGTATTCCGTCTGGTCCGGGGGATTTCCAAGGCCCCATCGAAAAGAGAGCTCGCTTCACTTCCCTTTTAGTGAAGGGGCGCATAAGAATATCTCTATCATGGTCGGACACGACTCTGCTAAGACCCCTGAGCCCTTTCGCAATGTCGTCCTCCCGCCCAGAGGGAGAAACAGATGGAGATCCTCCGCTAAACACCTCCATAAAGTGATTTCGGACTATAGCTTTGAGGTCATCCTCTTCCAAGATGTAGTTGCCCTCCCGGTCCTTCAAAGCCACAATATTGTTGCGTGCCTTTCTACCTTTCACCCAATTGAAATAGAACTTCGAACACTCATCCCCTTTCGAGCTCTATTTAACATTCGCTTGCTGATGCCAATACTTGGTTTTAATGCTAGCATACTCGTTAAGAGCGGATCTATCTACACTAAAACTCTTGGAGGACTCTCCAGCTTCCAATGCAAGTTGCGCCCTAACCACGTCACTCTCCAAATCATCCCAAGTAGCGTTCCAATCTTTCCGCTTCCTTAATGCCCAAGATTTGACTCGGGCGCGCATCCTTTTGCATTTAACAGATAACCGGGACATAGGCGATCCTCGGACGTCTCCACTCCACGCCTCCGAAATCTCACCCTTACACTCCTGGAAATCTAAAGCCCAGGCCGGGATTTTATAGCTCCGCCTTGGTTTTGCGGAGATCGAATTACTGTTTAGGAGAATGGGACAATGATCAGAGAGAGCAATGGCGTGATGTTTAATGATTGTGTTTGGGAAGAGATCAAGCCACTCAGTTGTCGCATAACCCTTATCAAGACGCTAAAAAATATAGTCCTCACCCTCTCTCCCATTCCACCATGTAAAGCGCGGTCCCTCGAAAGGAATGTCAAAAAGACCCAAATTATCCCTCCAACCTCTAAAGGAATTAATTCCCCGAATACCCTTTTTGCTCCCTCCCAACTTATCCCCATATCTATCGACCTGATTGAAGTCCCCAACGATTAGGAAGGGAAAAGCGATGTTCCCAAGGGTAGATCTCAACTCCTCCCAAACAGCATGACGCTTAGAGTGATCCGGCTCCCCGTAAAGCAAAACCAAGTACCACGGTCCAACCACTAAATCATTAACATACA
>SNQN01007962.1:5295-25990 GCA_008642245.1 Bassia scoparia | reverse complement strand
TCAAAACTTGTACCATTCTTTAAACTTTCTTCTTTGTTCTAAACATGCTTGATACTGTTTCTATGATGCTTCCACTATTTGTCTATTCTACATCCTATTCACTAGTTTGAGAAATTTGTTATCTTTCTTTCAGAAACTCAGAATATTTGTTATTATGGATACTGCTCCAATAAATTTGCTGTTTTGATGAGTATTGTGGGGATAATTCATCTTTGCATGTTTAATACCCAGGCAACAGATATGAGCATACAATCAGAGAAATGGCATACACAAAATCAAACTTAACAAATATTGTCCAAGTCACAGAAAGCCTGAGAGCAGGTAGTATTCCAATATAAGCTTAGCTGCAATCTTTCACCATTCAATTTGTCATCTAATCTTCTAATACACTTTACAGATTGAAATAGACACTGATCGTGACAATTCATGAACCCATGGGAGCAAAAGAATATGGACTTGTAGATGCTGTCATTGATGATGGTAACACAGTTTGATTGCACCTATTGGAGACGCTCCACCTCCCAAAACAAAGGTGTGGATCTGTGAAGATTGAGGTGGTCGCAAAGACCATCTTCTCTGAGCAAAACATCTGCAGTATGCTGAAACCAAGGGTGACGACAAGAGGAATCTCCAACATCAGTATAGGTCCCTATCATATTAGCCAGATTTGTTGAACTAGTATAGGTATTCTGTCTCCAAATTGTATTGACGTATTAAACGAATTTTGAGATATACTACACAGCATTCTTATGGACAAAAATTGTCTTAGTTTGTTGCAATTGCTTTGTCCAATTGCTATTGATCTAGTGTTGTTGGTATCACAGCCCTTTTTTTTGTATTTGATAATAATGATAAACTTTTTTGTTTTTAGCGGATCCTTTAAAACGATAAAATGTCAACCTAGACAAACGAATCTCTTTGGTTTTGCAATTTCTATTGTACAATCGATTGCCATTATATCACCATACTCATTCTATCCCATTTTGTGACTTAAAACGTGTTGAACCTCCTCAACTATAACCCGATCTGTTATTCTGTTAAGTGGTCGCATCAACTTGTTACTTAAATCAACAACACTGTCAAGCCAAACCTAATAACGAAAATTGTGTCAAATTTTATTGCCAACCGAAAATGAAGCTAGCCACATTTCTAACTAACCACCTTAACGAATTGGCGCAAATCCGAAATGTCGTCACTTGCGTACTCTCCCTCTCACTCATCTGTTGTTCTTCCCTCAAATTCGATCAAATCCCCAAAATTCATTCTCAATTTCCCTCATTATATTCCAATCTTTTGTTGCTCATTCTCTTAAAACCCCTCAAAAGAACGAATATAAGATCAGCAAAAATCAATGTTGTTCAGAAAAACAAAGTACGAGTATAAATTGAGAACTTGCAAAAATTGCAAAACCCAGTGTATCCAACTCTCAATCATCCTCTTGCTGTCGTTTCACACTGCTCATTTTGGAGGTACCCTTTTAATCTCACTATTCGCCAAATTACTTATGCTTCCCACTTTTTCATTATTGATTTTCTGATTTTGTTTGAATGTATTACATAAGTGATTGTATTTTGGTGGTTAATGTATTTGATGAGATCTGAATTGGGTTTTGGTATCTAAAATTGAAATTTTTGAAGTTTTTAAGGTATTTTGTTCATCTCTTTGTATGTGATCAATGTGAATGAGCTGTGAAATTTTTTCTGTGAAACAGTGAATTGGGTTAGTCAATTTGAATAATTAAGAATTAATGATTTTATGAAGCAAACTTGTCAAGCTAACAAATGAGAGGTGAGATGCAAACTTATTGTGGATAATCTAATGTGTATGAATATTGATTGACAAAGATGTCATTTGTATTATTCAACACTCTAAGAGTATATATGAATACTTGTATTAGTTTATCTTTAGTATCATGTTGCTTGGAGGAAATTGAGAGTTGCTTTAGTATGTGCCTTGTTGCTTAATGGAACTAACATGTGTATGCAAATTGCTGATTGGTCATTCGTTGCATTATATTTTGATGATGCTCTATACTATACTCGATAGTACACGGCAGCAATCGAATTACATCCAGTTCTCATTCCTTTGCCTCGAAGTTTTCGTTTTGATTATTTACTGACTGCGAGAGTATATGAACCTTGTATATCCGAATAGGATCCGTTTGGTTGATTGGGAAACATAGTTAAGGTTCCATCTAGCAAAGCCAATCACCTACAACAAAGCTCCAGATAACATTTCTTTTCTGAATTTAGCTTGACATTGATGGTCTGTCTGATTGCCTCAACAAGCGAGGACCTAAAAGATAGGCAGTGTCTGTTATTCTCGTAACATTTTGTCACCCTTCTCCTGTCTCTTTTCTGTTTGAAGTCGAAGCAGCATTGGACTGGATACTATGGTTTGATAAAGAGGTATTTGTCTCTAAAATCACATACTCGGATTACTAACAAGATGCTTTTAGTTAATGCTTATAATATGTATTTAGCCTAATAGTCTTGGGTCGTGACAATTTGTAGCCTAGTTGGCGAGCCATATAATTTAAATACAAGAAGAGCCTCAGAAAAGGGAATGAATGAAAGTGTTTACAATTACAATGACACTTGGAATTATTTTTTTGGCCTTGCATGCAGTTAACAATTTCCTGCTGCAGTCTCTTCGGATTGACCTTATTCTACTATTTCTGAACCGTCTTTAATTTTGTCCAGTTGATACTGAAGGTACATGTAATGCGTTACTCGTTCCTCTTTCTCAGTAAATAATCAAGTAAAGTAGCAAGAACTCAGCCTAGAAGATAGCTATGGAAGTTCCGACTTCAAGCTTTGAAATGAATTTCTTACACATAGAGCGTAGAGAAGTTCTTTGTACGAATACTGATAGAATAGAGGACTGATTCGACAGCTCGTGAGCTACCTTCTGACAAACTACCAAGTGGCCCTCAAACCCTCGCTTGAATTCCCCAAAACGCAATCCAGTCCAATAGTCTGTTCAAACATCAATATACACGAAGCATACCCAACCAAGACTAATCTATAAGCTATTATTGCTTCTGATTTTAGTAAGGAATCCTGTCTTCTATCTCATTGATGGTGACACACTGCTCGCCAAGATGAACTGCCAAAGTAGCAAATAGTGTCAATATATATTATAGCCAAGTAACTTGTGCAAGACTTGTGTTTCATGTCTTGATCTCTAATTGATTCCTTCACCTTAAGCAGGGAGACAAAGAGAATGTTGAGATCGTTTATGCAGAGGCAACAATGACACCCCTAACTCGGCCAGTTTCATTACTGCCATTGTTGTGTTCGGAAGACCCTTTACCGGATGCACATCTCACCACACTCATCTTCATGATGATTAATAACTGTCATTACTTAAATCTTTTGTTATATCACTAGAGCAATTCAAGTTGTTGGTTGTATTGGAACAACTGAGTAGTATATTCAAATTATACAAACATACATGTGAGTTGTACTTCCCCGATCATTTTGTTAAGGCCCTGTTTCTTTAAACTATATCTATGATACATAAGTTAAGATTAAGTCAGTTAAGTTCAATACCTAACCTAATTATTATTCTCTCATAAAATATTCATTTCAGTTCAGTCAGCATCCAATTTAGTTCAAAGAAACAGAGCCTAAGCTTAGAAAATGAGATTTATACCTGATAGCCTAATCCTTCTAAACAATGTGGTCGGTCAATTAGAGTTGCTTTAGTGATTGATTAAACCTATTGTCTTAGCAAAGTCTCGGGATGAATAAGCCATGGATCCCATAGTGTAGAATAATGACCTCCAAATTTCGAACGAGAAAACTTTAGAGAACGAGGAGTAGGATAAGTTGAGGCACTATGGCCACCACCACCAGCAGTAAATTCTAACGCCCTAACTCATACTTTCACATTGTTTTTAGATTAATATAGCTTGTGTTTTGCAATTTTAGACGTTTTGTAAAATAAATTATCCAATACTATATGTTGCAAGTGGGATTAAATAATTCGACGGTATCACAATCAACTACAGTATACGACATTTCAACATGATTATGCTCTGAATTAACAAACATTTAGTTACGAAAATGGCAAGTTAGTTGCGATATCTTTTAAATCACCCCATTTCTCGTTTCTCCTAGGTTGATGAGGATTTCGGTGCTTGGCATTTTTTTAAAGAAGCTAAAATAAATCTTCACAAAACATACACCTAACATTTTGGAACGAACGAGTTGAATTTCAAATTAATATATTCAAAATGGAGTTTCCTACTAACTCGTTATCAAAATTTAAATGTTAATTTACATGGGCTTTTCTATTTCAAAATGGATCAGTCCCGTTTTCGTCAACTAAATTATATATGAATTGAACTTATTTTACTGAAAGTTGACAAATTTCTAAGAATTGAACTTATTTTACTGAACTTAACTTATTACTACCGAATTGAACTATTTTTACTTTAACTTGTTGAAAGTAAATAAGTTGACGAGAATAGGCCTTAAACGATAACAATTTAGATATGTATTGATTAAACATAATGAAAAATAACACTCTTCATCCATTACAAAAGGTTTATACACTTGTATCAAATGAGCTATAAACCTATAACTATAAGAGCTAATCATTAAATTTATGAAAATATTCAAAATCGTAACCAACCTTTTTTTTTCTTTCTCCATTAGTACACTCTGACTCTTGAGTGCATCATTTGTCTATTAACAATCATTGAGCAATACTAATTACTAAACATAACCTCTAAATAAATAGTCAACACAGTAACATTATACATTACATCCATATACAAAAGCCAAGATGCGGTAATGTAAGCCGCCTTGTTCGCCGCAGCTGTGTACAACGTACAAAGGAAACCTTTATATAATCACACCATCTTAGAGAACTCCTTAATATTCTGAAATTAGGTTTTTTGTCATAACTCAACCTTAGTTACACATTTTTTTTGCAAAAATATTACCTACATCTAAGAAAACCTTAGACATAACACCTTAAATTTCCATTTTGATGTCCACCTACCTTGTTCATTTTTCGACATTAACTTTGGTTTTGCCGGTCATCAAAGTGCACTTGAGAGAGCTGTGATCTCAAATTTTACCATTTTTTTCGATTTCTCCTTCCCTTTCCCTCACTTCCTCGTACACTTTTTTTACCTTATCCTATTCATATCTACCTAATTAGATCTACTTAAAATTTTGATCCAATTGGTATACGTGAATATTTTGAGCGCAAGGGTAAGGAAAATCGAAAAATAAAAGACAAAATAACAGACCCGTCGCATCTCACGTGCACTTGTGATGACCGGGCAAAACGAAATCAACGCCAGAAAATGAAACAAGTAGTGCGTCAACAACAAAATGAAAATTATAGTAATTATGTCTAAGGTTTTCTAATGTAGTGTACTTTTGCAAAAAAAACGTGTAACTAAGATATTATGAACAAAAAACCTGAATGTTTAATATGTACTTTGTTACTACGCCCAATTAGTAGTCATTTAGACTATGTTTTCAGCTTTTTTTTTGTTTTAGTTTAACTTTTTCTTTTTTTATTATGTTTGAGTTTCTCCCTCTCTTTAGCATAAAAAAAAATTATACAAGCCATCTTACTCGTTCATTAGTCAATAGCACAAGCGACACAAACTTTAAATTAATAGTGATTAAAAATAAAAATATTAATTACACAAATGACACTTGTAATTTAACAGCATCCCAACATTTTATCAAATTAAAAAACACGAAGTATATTTAATACCGTACTAATGTTTAGAGCACTTTAGCAATATCACAATCGTTACCTCTTAATTTCTAAGAAGTACAACTACCCGACAAAAATACTTAATCAAACCTTTTGACCCAGATAATTATGATCTTACACTAATTATATCTTACACTAATATCTCTTATATAATACGCATATATGACTCTCTTAACTGCATTCACATCATCTAGATGTAAATTCACAATGTCAATCGCGTTAAAGCAGCCCGTGTTATTTTTAATCCAATATCATCCGCCAATCAAACATTTCGCCTGCGCCACGGACCGCTCGATTGGACAATAATATCCCATTTCATTGTTTCTATATATATGACATCGTCGTCTACAATTCTTTCATACAAACAGTCTTCTCAAAACTTGCTAATTAATCAAAACCTTCAATAATCATCAATTAATCTGTGCTAATTTACATTACAGTCCTCTTCAAAATGATCATTCCATTATAATCTATAATTTGTATTATCTGACATTGTAGCCGAATCCCTCTGCATAGTATTCTAGTTATCATGTTTCGCCCCTAACTAAACTCCGCTAATCGACTACCCAAATTAAGAAAAAAATGTGTCTCGGCCTCCGTTAGGAACAACTTCGTACTTGGCGCGAGTACGATGCGTATGTGTTGACGATAGTGACATGTATCGTTCTAAGAAAACAAGGTTCACGAAATTAAGTGTCCCGAACGGAATCTACGGCACTCAAGAGAGTGGATGAGGGGAGAACGCAGTTATATACGAGATACTGAATGTAATATATGTCAGCGGGTTTTGGTGTGCCTGTCTGCAAATCTTCAATTGATGAATGCACGACCAAGTGTTTCCTTGTTGCGCTGCTGCTCTTAACATTGAGCGTGCTCACGTTCGGTGCATTCTGTTGCTTTCCACTCTCCTCAATGCTGCTGAAAACATCATCTAATAGAGCCCCATAAGCTACTCACTCGATTCATGAGATCTTATTCGACTCTAGAACAAATAAATATTAAAGTATTAGTATTTAGACTATGATTAATAATGTGTCATACTACTAGAACTTGAAAAGCAATATTATTATTATTTGATTTTATTATTGCGTTTAAGATTTAATGTACTATGGATTTGTTGGGGTAAGCGTCTACGTATTATCATGTGGGTTGATTTATTAGACCCAGATTTGACATAGCTGCGTAAAGGTGCGCAGTGTTAAATATAGGAACGATAGCTAGGAGAGCGAGACACTATCCTTGATTCTTTCCATTTACTAATATAGGTTAATGCCTCCTAAGAGATATATTGAACATAGACACAATTTCTTTGAGTGTCGCAATTTCGTATTTTAGTGCAAAAACTCCACTCGAGATGTCCGAGACAATCAATGCGACTCCCTTTCTTTGTGCGTTGTCTCCTAGCGGACTACTTCGTCAATTATGGGAATGGGTGGAATTTTGGGAATTGAGATAGCCATGGGAATGAATGATGCATGGATTAATCCTAGATGGAATTGATAAAACTATCCCAATCCCTTGCTGTGGGGTTAAATTGGAATAAATGAGAGAGACTTTATAAGGGAAAAAAAAGGAAATAGAACAATTGGCAGATGAAATAACTTTGAGAAGAAAAAAGGAAAAAAGAAAAATAAATATGTATTGACTTTCAACAAACCCACCACTCCAGCTAGGATTAATACATGGGGTATATTGCCCTAATTAAAGTCCGAGTTACCACTTCCCTCAAATATCTCATATCCCACAAAAGCAAACGGTAGGTAGTTGTATGACCAATTGGGATTAAAATCTTTCATTACACCATCTATCCACAAAACAAAACACTCCCATGTTTGTACATCTTGAATTCATATGCAAGATAGTGCGTATACTATCAACGCCATTAAAATTTACCTTGTATGATGTGTAAATTAAGGGGGCAAAAAGGCTGACACCGAGTAGCGAATCCAGAAATAATAAAACGGTAGGTCTGAATCTTTCGAGCACGAAAATGAAAATGGGCGCAACTAACGACACGCAAAAAAATGTTAGCGCTTCAGGTTGCAGAAAATTTTGACACGAAACCGACACGAAAAAAAGGGACTAGGATTGGTTTGGTATGGTACTTTAAGTACTATTGTACAGTTCTGCCTTATTAAAGTATGGTGAGTATTGGTGAGCTATAAAAACAATTCAGGTCAGCGTAACGCAGACTTGACCCAAAAAAATCAGTCTTATTGGTCCACCTAACCCAGTTTTACAACTTATATTTCAAGTAAAAAAACACATGTCAAAATGGATCATCCGGGCTACCGAACAAAAAAGTCAGGCCAATTGATAAGCGTCGATAAAACCGACCTGAAAAAATAATACAGGGGTAGAGTTGGAGATTATCCGACACGAAAAACCACACACGAATCCGGGACGAGACGACACGACCCATTGCGTCCTTAGATAAACTCGCGAGATTGAGCCAGTCGGGCGACTTAGCTGTTATCTAGACTTTATCGTGGCAGTGGCCACATTTGTGCCCAAGCCGCAAAAAAAATCGGGTCCTCTGTTGGCGTTGATTTCGGGATCGGCTCAAACAAATTTTAACTAAAATGGCATAAAAAGTGTCGACCAAAACTGCACACAAAAACAGCTAGCGAAAATCGGGCCCGCCCGCGCCGATTTTGGCCTAAGAATCTTTCCCAACCCGCGAAAAGAGAATCGCGGTCGAGCTAGCTTGTATCAGCCTCTAGTATAACTATGTGAAATGTCAGAATGAAGTAAAGCTAATTTGTGGATATACGACAAAAAAATTTATTTTACACAACAAATCTTCCAAAATGAGATTAGTAAAATAATTGTAGGGGAAAAAAACAGTAACAATTGAAAATGAAGTTAATAATACATTAAGTGACAGTGGTAAGTGAGTCGAAGAAAAAATAGAATTTCGATAATAGTATATATTTTTTAGGTTTCATTCTTATCTATCAAAAATATTCACGATAGTTATTGTAACAGGTAATGGGTTAGCAGTCGAATTGATAAGTGAAATGCGACCTCTTTTCTCACAAATAGCTGGATGGATGTGAATTGTAGGTATCGCACGTTGATCTCGCTGGATAGATAAGTTCATTTTTTATTAAACATTAGGTTTTATGTATTTTAATTTTTGGGGCAAGACTTGATTTTTTTCTTTTTTTTATTTTGAGCTAGCCGTGTTCAGTTCATTACATGTCGATATAGGAAGAAAGTAACATTCATTAGGGAGATATCAATTTCCTATAATGAAAAAATGTAATACTCATAGCCAAACTTGCTTGACACTATAAAAATCAATTCTAATCTTATATAAAAAATAAAAAGACGAGCTAGGGAATATCATGACGAAGAAAAACTTATGCGTAAACTATGCAAACATTTTTCATAATCCATAAACGCTAATTGTGCATGTTATCAACCAAACCGAATTCTAAAACTCTTGTTCAATTAAAAATTCCGATGAACAGTAAAGAATCACTAAACGTTCATGCAAATCAAGGACATACGACTGGGGAGAGCACTTGTTAAACTATGAAGAAGATGTTCGCTTTCAAATTCACTTCAAATATGATGGGACAACAAACGCGTTTAACTTGTAAGTGGATCTGCTCAACAATGAAGGAGCTCTTGGTTTGACGCTTCAAGCTAAACGTGACAGAAGGAACTTGTCCCTCAGCTTTGCCGTACAACAATCACTGAGCTGGGCCTGGCTGACTAATCCAAAGGTTCCCTCCAGATTGCGACTCCTGAAATCTTGCTATGCTATCCGATGGAGCGTAGATAGTTTGTCTCAACTCAAAAATGAGAACATTTAGCTTGGTATGTAGTTCAGTGGGAAAGTTCTAGCAATGCTTTGAGCTTGCTAAGCCTTGTAGTATTGTGTTAATTTGTTATGTGTTCTGTTTTTTTATGCTCAATAATAAGTTTGCACGTCTCTGGTCTTGTTCAATTCTCGATGAGTCGATTTTATAGGAATTTAATTTTGATTAATTGAATAGCTTTTTCAACTAAAATTGTAGTGTACGAGAATGTTCTTATGATATGTCTTACTCTGAAAATTCACCAAGCTAAAGAGGAATATGTCACAACGAGATATTAAACATCTCTCTCTTGGAGAGAGTATCTTTTACGGCCCAATGGTTGTTTGTAGTCAATGGTGGGAATGAGAATGAATTTGTATGTAAATGTGTGAAGAAATTCCATGTTCATTCCCATGAGAATGCAATTTCATCCCCAAAAGTCTGTTTTTCTTCTTAAATTTTCTTTCCCACTCAATACCACCCCCCAAATGGTAATGAGTGGTAATGAAAAATCTTCAATTGAGGGGCAAAATTGTGTCTCCATTGAGAAGTTTGGGGCAAGATTATCGGCATTATCCCCATGACCCCATGGAGAAAAACTTGGAGCAAATTGACTCTCCATAGAGATTTCAAGATTTCTTCCCTATTTAAATTACACTATAAATTCATTCCCATTCCCGCTTTTTAGTCTCAATAACCAAACGGGCCGTTACAGTAGTTTTCTCTTGCTATCTCTTTTCGGTATCACTCTTGGATATATTAGAGATAATGCTAATATGCCATGCAGCATTGCTGCTAGCATAATGCTGATCTATAACTTTATAAGGAGAGAATCGTAGAACAAAACTTGTAGCCATTTCTTTATAACTTTCTTCTTTGTTCTAACATGCTTGACACTGTTTTCTATGGATACTGTCTTCACTATTTGTCTATTCTACATCCTATTCACTAGTTTTTGAGAAATTTCTTATTCTTTCTTTTCCTTAACTCGCAACATTCTTGTGCTGTCAGCAACGCAGAATATTTGTTATTCTTTCTTTTCCTTAACTCACAACATTCTTGTGCTGTCAGCAACTCAGAATATTTGTTATTCATGGATACTGCTCCGTAGTAATTTTTGCTGTGTTTTGATGATGTATTGTGGGGATATATCATTCTTGTGCATGTTTATATATCCAGGCAACAGATATGAGCATACGAATCAGAGAAATGGCATACCACAAAATCAAACTCAACAAAATATTGTCCAGAGTCACAGGAAAGCCTGAGGAGCAGGTTAGTATTCCAAATAAAGCTTTAGCTGCAATTCTTTCACCATTCACATTTGGTCATCTAATCTTCTAATACATCTTTACAGATTGAAATAGACACTGATCGTGACAATTTCATGAAYCCATGGGAGGCAAAAGAATATGGACTTGTAGATGCTGTCATTGATGATGGTAAGCCAGGTTTGATTGCACCTATTGGAGATACGGCTCCACCTCCCAAAACAAAGGTGTGGGATCTGTGGAAGATTGAGGGTGGTCGCAAAGCCAAGAAGAATCTTCCCTCTGAGCAAAACATCTTGCAGTATGCTGGAAACCAATGGGTGACGACCAAGGAGAAATTCCACATCAGTATAGCCGCTATCATCATCTAGACCAGATTTGTTGAACTAGTATAGTTGTATTCTGTCTCAAAATTTGTATTGCAGTAAAACGAAATTTTGAGTATACTACACAGCATTCTTATGACAATAAATTGCGTCTAGTTTGTCATATTGCTTTGTTCCATCTACTGATCTAGTGTTGTTTGGTAATCACAGCCCTTGTTTTTTGTGATCTACAAATGATAAACTTTTTTTTGTTTATGCGTTATCCTTAAAAGATAAAATAGTCAACCTAGACAAACGAATGTCTTTGGTTTTAATTTCTATTGAAAATCTCGATGCCTGTATACACCAACTCATTCTATTCCATTTTGTCGATTAAACACGATGTTCGAACCTCCTCAAATATAGACCCGATCATGTATATCTGTTAAGAGTGTCGCACAAACTTTGTTTTACTTAAATCAACAACACTGTCAAGCCAAACATGCTAATAACGAAAATTTGCTCCAAATTTTATATGGCCAACCGAAAATGAAGATCTAGGCCACATTTCAACTAACCACCTTAACATTGGCGCAAATCGAGAATGTCGCACTTGCTCTCTCCCTCTACACTCATCTGGTTCCCTCAAATATCGATCAAATCCCCAAAATTCATTTCAATTTCCCTCATATATCATCTTTTGCTGCTTTCTAATTAACCCCTCAAAAGAACGGAATATAAGAAGTAAGCAAAAATCATATATGTTGTCAGAAAAGACAAGTACGAGTATAATTTGAGAACTTCAAAATTCAAAATCACCAGTTCGATCCAACTCTCAATCAATCCTCGCATGTCGATTCCACACTGCTCATTTGGAAGACCTTTTAATCTACACATATTTTCCAGGAATTACTTATGCTCCGCATCTTTTTCATTATTGATTTTATATTGTTGTTTAATGTATTACATAAGTGAGTGAATATTTTGGTGGTGTAATGTATTTGAGTGAGATCTGAATTGGGTTTTTGGTATCTAAATTGATAATTTTTGAAGTTTTTAAGGATTTGGTTCACTCTTTGTTGTGATCAAGTAATGAGCTAGTGAAATTTTTTCTGTTAGAAACATAAATTGGTTAGTCAATTTGTAATTAATTAATGAATTATATTTGGATGATTATGAACTGCACTGCAAATGTATACATGAGTGTGTAGATTGCAAACTGTATTTTCGTGATATCTAATTGTATGTGAATATGATTGACAAAGTTCTTTTGTATAATTCAAAACTCTAAGAGTAAAAGAATACTTGTATTATTTTATCTTATGATCATTGGTGCTGGAGAGATTGAGAGGTGCTTTATGTATAGATCTTGTGTTGCTTAATGGAACTAAACATGATGATGCAAATTGCTTGATGTCCATCGTTGGCATTATATTTGATGATGCTTACTACATGCTATACTCGATATACACGGGCAGCAATCGAATTACGATGACGAGTTCTATCAATTCCTTGCCCGAAGTTTTCGTTTGATTTGTTGACTGACTGCGAGGTATATGAGTCAGCCTTGTATAATCCGAATAGGACCGTTTGTTTTGATGAAAACGATATTAAGGTTCCATCTAGCAGCCAATCCACTACAACAAAGCTCCAATAAGCATTTTCTTTTCTGAAATTTAGCTAAACATGAGGTCTGTCCTGATTGCCTGAAAACGGGACCGTAAAAGATAGGCATTAGTTGACTCAGTTGCCTCGTAACTCTTTTGTCACCGCTTTCTCCTGTCTCTTTCTGTTTAGATTGCGAGCAGCATTGACTGATACTTATGGTTGTAAAGGTATCTGTCTCTAAAATCACATACCGTGACTATAAGAGAGAGTTCAGTTAATGTAGTATAGGTCTAGCCTAATAGTCTTGGGTCGTTGACAATTGTAGCCTAGTTGAGAGCCATATAATAATTACAAGGAACGAGCCGTCAAAAAGGAGAATGAATGAAAGTGATTACAATACAATGACACTTGGAATATTTTTTTTGGTCCTTGCTATGCAGTAACATATCCTGCGCAGTCTCCTTCGGTTGACTTCTTATTCTACTATTTGCAACCCGTCTTTTAATTTTTCCAGTGTGATACTGTCAAGCTGACACTGATTTTGCTAATGTGTACTCGTTCCTCTTTTCTCATGAATAATTCAAGTTAAAGTAGCAATTAACTCAGCCTAAAGCATATTAGCTATGAAGTCCGACTTTCAAGGCTTGAAGGAATTTTCTTATACACATAGAGCGTAGAGAAGGTTCTTTTGTACGAAGTTACTGATGAGAAAGGAAGCTGATTCGAGCTAGTGAGTACCTATGTGACACAACTACCCAAGTGCCCTCAAACCTCGCTTTGAATTCCCACTGCAATCCAGTCAAATTAGTCTGGTTCAAAACAAATATCAGTACGAAGCATACCAAACCAAGAGCTAATCTATAAGCTAGTGATTTGCTTCTGATTTTAGAAGGAATCCTGTCTTCTATCTCATTGATGGTGACACACTGCTCGGCCAAGATGAACTGCCAAAGTAGCRAATAAGTGTCAYATATATATTATAGCCAAAGGTTAACATTGTGCAACTTGTGTTTCATGTTCTGTGATCTCTAATTGATTCTCTTCACCTTAAGCAGGGGAGACAAAGAGGAAGTTTGAGAGCGTTTATGCAGGAGGCACAATGAGCACCCCTAACTCTGGCCAAGTTTTCCAGTACTGGCATTGTTGTGGTTCGGAAGACCCTTTTGACCCGGGATGCACATCCTCACCACACTCATCTTATGATGATTAATAACTCTGTCATTATTGCTTAAACCTTTTGTTTATATCATAGCAGGCAATTCAAGTTTGTGGTTGTATTGGAAACAACTAGTAGTATATTCATAGTCATACAAACATACATGTTGATGTTGTACTTCCCTCGATCGATTTTGTGTAAGGTCCCGTTTCTTTGGACTTATTTCTATAGTACATAAGTTAAGTTCAGTTCAGTTCAGTTAAGTTCAATTACCTAACCTAATATTTTTCTCTCATAAAATATTCATTTCAATTCAGTTCAGCTCCAATTAAGTTCAAAGAAACAGAGCCTAAGCTTAGAAATGAAGAGTTTATATGATAGCCTAACTCCTTCTAAACAATGGTGATGGGTCATTTAGAGTTGGCTTTAGTGATTGATTAAAGTCCTTAAGTGTCTTAGTCAAAGTCTCGGGATTGAATAAGCCATGGATCCCATAGTTGTAGAATAATGACCTCCAAATTTCGAACGAGAACAACTTTAGMGAACGGAGGGAGTAGGATAAGTTGAGRCAACTATGGCCACCACCCACCAGCAGTGAAATTCTAAAGCCTAACTATTACTTTCACATTGTTTTTAGGATTGATTAGCTTGTGTTTTGCAATTTTAKCKTTTTTGTAAAATAAATTATCCAATACTATATGTTGCAAGGTGGATTAAATAATTCGAGGTATCACAATCAACTACAGTATACGACATTTTCAACATGATTATGCTGGAAATTAAACAATTTAGTTTCAAAATGCAATTATTCGAATTCTATTTTAAATCACCCCATATTCTTCTTCTCGTAGTTGTATGATGGATTTGTTGGCATTTTTTTAAAATGAGCTAAAATAAATCTTACTACAACACATACACGCTAACAATTTTGCAGAAACGACGAGTTGAATTTCAAATTAATATATTCAAATAGTGAGTTTCCACTAACTCGTTTATCAAAATTTAAATTGTAATTTACATGGTTTCTATTTCAAATGTGGGCATCAGTCCCGTTTTCGTCAACTGAAATTTATTGAATTGAATTGAACTTATTTTACTGAAAGTTTGACAAATTCCTAAGAATTGAACTTATATTTACTGAACTTATTATACTACCAATTGAACTATTTTACTGTAACTTGTTGAAATTAATAAGTTGACGAGATAGGCCTTAAACGATAACAATTAGATATGTATTTGATTAAACATATGAAAATAACACTCTTCATCCATTACAATGTTTGATACACTTGTATCAAATGAGCTATAACCTATAACTATAAGAGCTACATTAAATTTATGAAAATATTCAAAATCGTAAACAACCTTTTTTTTTTTTCTCCTTTAGTACACTCTTGACTCTTGAGTGCATCATTTGTCTATTAAGCAATCATGACATACAATTACTAACATAACCTCTAAATAATTAGTCAACCAGTTGACATTATGACATTACATCCAATTTACAAAAGCCAAGATGCGGTAATGTAGCCGCCTTGTTCGCCGCAGCTTGTGTACACAACACAAGGAAACCTTTTATTATACAACCATCTTAGAGAACTCCTTAATATTCTGAATATTAGGTTTTTTGTGCATAACTCCTTAGTTACACATTTTTTTGCAAAATATTACCTACATTAGAAAACCTTAGACATAATACCTTAAATTCCATTTTGTTGTTGACCACTACCTGTTTCATTTTTCGACATTAACTTTGGTTTTCCGGTCATCAAAGTGCACGTGAGATGCATGTGATCTCAATTTTTGCCATTTTTTTCGATTTTCCTCCCTTTCCCTCCATTCTACACTTTTTATTTTCCTATCAATCTACCTAAATTAGATTTCTACTTAAATTTGATTCAATGGTATACTGAAATTTGAGGCGCAGAGGGAAGGAAATCGAAAAAAATGACAAAAATAACAGACCCGTGCATCTCACGTGCACTTTGATGACCGGGAAAACCAAAGTCAACGCCAGAAAATGAACAAGGTATGGTCAACAACAAAATGAAATTTAAGGTAATTATGTTCTAAGGTTTCTAATAGGTAGTATTTTGCAAAAAAAACGTGTAACTAAATAATTATGAACAAAAACACTGAATGTTAATAGTTACTGAGTGTACTACGCCCAGATATAGTCATTTAGACTAGTTTTCAGCTTTGTTTTTTGTTTTTTAGTTTACTTTTCTTTTTTTATTATTGTGTTTGAGGTTTCTCCCTCTCTTTAAGCATAAAAAAAAATTATACAACCATCTTACTCGTCATATGTCAATACACAACGACACAAACTTTAAATATAAGTGATTAAAATAAAAATATTAATTACACAAATTGACGTGTATTTTAACAGCACCCAACATTTTATCAAATTAAAAAACACAAGTATATTTAAATACTTGACTAATGTTTAGAGGCACTTGTTATAGCATATCACAATCGTTACCTTCTAATTTCTAAGAAGTACGAACTGCCACAAAAAATACTTAATCAAACCTTTTGACCCAAGATTAATTATGATCTTACACTAATTATTGATCTTACACTAATTATTTTCTTATATAAACCTAAATGAGCCGTCTTAACTGCCATCAACTATCTAGATGTAAATCACATGTCAACGCGTAAAGCAGCCGGTGTTATTTTTAATCCAATACATCCGCCAATCAAACATGTCGCCTGCGCCACGTGACCGGCTCGATTGGATCAATAATATTCCATATTCTTGTTCTATATATATGGACATGTTCGTCTACAATTGTCATACAAACATTGCTTTTTCAACTTGCAATTACATCAAACCTCAATAATCATCATTAATCCTAGTTGAATTCATACTCTCTTCAAACTGAATGCCATGAATCATTCTACAATGAGGAATCCCCTCTACTCATTTTCGCCCTAACCCAAAACTCGAAACCCAAATTAAGAAACAAAATGTGGTCTCGCCCTCCGTAGGAACAACTCGTATGGGTCGCAGTACGATGGCGTATGGTGGACGAGGACATGATCGTTCTAAGAAAAAGGGTTCACGAATGAAGATGGTCGAACGGAATTACGAGCCACCAGAGAGTGGATGGAGGGGAAGCAGGTATCACGAGATACAATGAGTATATATGCACGGGTTTGGGTGTGGCAAACTCAATTTGAATGCACGACCAAGTGTTGCCCTTGGTGCGCTGGCGTTGCTAACATTGAGCGTGCCAACTTCGGTCATTCTGCTTGCTTTCCACTTCGCTCAAGCTGCTGAAAACATCATCAATTAGAGGCCCATAGAGCTCTCTACTCGATTTCATGAGATCTAATATCGACTCTAGACACCAAAAATATAGAGAATATATATTAGACTATGATTAATATTCATATTACTAGAACTTGGAAAAGGCAATAAATATTTTATTTGATTTATTTATGGGTTTAAGATTAATGTATTGTATTGTGTTTAGCTCTCTTATATATTATGTGGGTTGATTAATTAGGCCGGGTTTTTGAATGCTCGTCCCTTTAAGTGTTAAGAATTATTATGTTAATACGATTATAAGAACAAACATTTAATTTATTTCTCATGTGAATTTTTCTTTTTATTTGATTAGTGCAAAAACTCTCGAATGTCCGAGACATAATGCACTCCTTTCTCTTTGGGTTGTCCCTAGCGGGACTCTTGGCAATTGGGAATGGGAATTTGGGTAATATAGGATGGGAATGAGAATGGGAATTAGAATGTGGGAATTGATAAAATTATCCCAATCCCTTGTTTGGTATTAATTTGGGAATAAATGAGGATTTGATAAGGGAAAAAAAAGGAAATAAAATTGGATGAAGAAATAACTTTGAGCAAAAAAAGGAAAAAGAAAATAAATATGAATTTTCCATCTAATACCAACCCCCCTAGGTAATAAAACCATGGGAATTGACCCTAATTAATCCCATTCCCCTTCCCTCAAATAATCTCATTCCCCACAAACAAACGTGGGAGTTTAGGACATTGGGATTAAAATTTTCATTCCCACCCATCTATTCCCACAAAACAAACACTCCCGATGTTTGTAACATCTTGAATTGATATGCAAGTACTTCGTATACTATCTCAACCCATTAAAAAATTACCTTTTGTTTATGTTGTATAAACTAAGGGGGCAAAAGCTGACACCATACGAATCCGATCTAAAAAAAAACGGGTTAGGTCTGAATCTTTCGACACGAAAATGAAAATGGGTCGACACGAACACGACACAAAAAAATGGGTTAGGTTCAGGTTGAAAATTTTGACACGAAACCGACACGGAAAAAAAAGGACTATGATGGTTTGTGGTATGTACTTAAGTACTTTGTAAGTTTGCATTATTAAGTATTAGTATTGGTAGCTAAAAAAATTCAGGTCACGATAAGCTAAGGTTGACCCAAAAAAATCAGTTCTTATTTGGGTCAACCTAACCCGAGTTTTACAATTATATTTCAAAGCTAAAAAAACCATGTCAAATGGATCATCGGGTCGACCTGAAAAAAAGTCAGGCCAATTTAAGTTCGAAAAACCCGACCTGAAAAAAATCAGGTCGGGTTAGAGTTGGGATAATTCGACACGAAAAATATCCAACACGAATCCGACACGAGACGACACGACCCATTTGCCGCCCTTAGTATAAACTAGAGGTGATCATGAGCCAGGTCGGGCCGGACTTAGCTTGTTAATCTAGGACTTTTGATCGGGCTGGGCCTAAATTTGTTGCCCAAAGCCCAAAAAAATGGAGCCTGTTTGGCGGGTTTTTCGGGTCGGGCTCAAAAATTTAACTAAAATGCATAAAAAGTGTCGACCAAAACTCACACAAAACTTAGGAAAAATCGGGCCCGGCCCGGCCCGATTTTGTGCCTAAAATTCTTGTCCCAAACCCGCAAAAAAATCGGGTCGGGCTAGGCTTGATCACCTCTAGTATAAACTATTGAAGTCAAATGGAGTAAACTAATTATTGTGAGATATGACGACAAAAAAAATATTATTTTTACACNAAAATTATGAAGTATATATTTAGACTATGATTAATATTCATACTTACTAGAACTTGGAAAAGGCATATAAATATTTTATTTGATTTTATTTATTGGGTTTAAGATTAATGTATTGTATTGTGTTTAGCTCTCTTATATATTATGTGGGGTTGATTAATTAGGCCGGGTTTTTGAATGGCCGTCCCTTTAAGTGTTAAGAATTATTATGTTGATACGATTATAGAACAAACAATTTAATTATTTCTCATGTGAATTTTTCTTTTTATTTGATTAGTGCAAAAACTCTCGAATGTCCGAGACATAATGCACTCCTTTCTCTTTGGGTTGTCTCTAGCGGAGCGTTTGGCAAATGGGAATGGGAATTTGGGTAATATAGGATGGGAAAGGGAATGAGAATGGGAATTAGAAGGTGGGAATTGATAAAATTATCCCAATCCCTTGTTTGGTATTAATTTGAGAATAAATGAGGATTTGAAAAGGGAAAAAAAAAGAAATAAAATTGGATGAAGAAATAACTTTGAGCAAAAAAAAAGGAAAAAGAAAATAAATATGAATTCYCCATCTAATACCAACCCTCCTAGGTAATAAAACCATGGGAATTGACCCTAATTAATCCCATTCCCCTTCCCTCAAATAATCTCATTCCCCACAAACAAACGTGAGAGTTTAGGACATTGGGATTAAAATTTTCATTCCCACCCATCTATTCCCACAAAACAAACACCCCCGATGTTTGTAACATCTTGAAAATGATATGCAAGTACTTCGTATAATATCTCAACCCATTAAAAAATTACCTTTTGTTTATGTTGTATAAACTAAGGGGTAAAAGCTGACACCACACGAATCCGACCTGAAAAAAAGTGGGTTAGGTATGAATTTTCCGACACGAAAATGAAAATGGGTCGACACGAACACGACACAAAAAAAATGGGTTAGGTTCAGGTTGAAAATTTTGACACGAAACCGACACGACCCGACACGAAAAAAAGACTATGATGGTTTGTGGTATGTACGTACTTAAGTACTTTGTAAGTTTGTATTATTAAGTATTAGTATTGGTAGCTAAAAAAATTCAGGTCACGATAAGCTAAGGTTGACCCAAAAAATCAGGTCTTATTCGGGTCAACCAAAATTCAGGTCACGATAAGCTAAGGTTGACCCAAAAAAATCAGGTCTTATTTGGGTCAACCTAACCCGAGTTTTGCAGTTGTATATTCAAAGCTAAAAAAATCAGGTCAAATGAGTCATCGGGTCGACCTGAAAAAAGTCAGGCCAATTTAGGTTCGAAAAACCCGACCTGAAAAATCAGGTCGGGTTAGGATTGGGATAATTCGACACGAAAAATATCCAACACGAATCCGACACGACCCATTTGCCGCCCTTAGTATAAACTAGATGTGATCATGAGCCGGGTCGGGCCAGACTTAGCTTGTTAATCTAGGACTTTTGATCGGGCTGGGCCTAAATTTGTTGCCCAAAGCCCAAAAAAATGGAGCCTGCTTGGCGGGTTTTTCGGGCCGGGCCGTGCCCAAAAATTTAACTAAAATGCATAAAAAGTGTCGACCAAAACCCACACAAAACTTGAGGAAAATCGGGCCAGGCCCAGCCCGATTTTGTGCCTAAAAGTTTTGTCCCAAACCCGCAAAAAAATCGRGTCGGACTAGGCTTGATCACCTCTAGTATAAACTATTGAAGTCAAATGGAGTAAACTAATTATTGTGAGATATGACGACAAAAAAAATATTATTTTTACAC
>SNQN01007960.1:3123-22409 GCA_008642245.1 Bassia scoparia | reverse complement strand
TACATAACGGCTACACGCTTATGTATTATTATTTGATATATGTTTTCCCCCATTCTCTCTGCTATTTTTGCATGTTTTTGCCTCTTAAGCTCTCTTTGCACTAATTGTTTGGTTTAGGTTTGAATGAGTTTTAGGCTTTCATTGATTGTGATCTTGGCTCATTGCGAGCACTACGGAGCCATAGAAGGATGTAGTGAGGAGCAGAGTGACTACGCGAAAAATGATTGTTGCGAAGCATCGATTTACACATCTCACTCCTTTGGTCATAAGTCACGTTTTGCATGTCGGTTGGTGTATCTAATTGCTTGAAATAGACTCAGAGCTTCGATTTTTATAGTCATATCCTATATTTGAACAAACCAGAGCGCGAGATATGGCTTTCGGAAGATAGGCCCAGCGATCTGCCGCAGATTACCCTGAAGCCGATCGGTTTGGCTAATTCCGATCGGTTAGCTCGATTTTACCGATTTTATATCTTCTTTGGGCTTTTATTCACAAGGATATAATTATATTCTTTAGCAAACCATCTACTTTGGAATTCAAGAGATTTAAAGAGAGATCCTTACATTGTAAAGCAGACTTTAGATATATAGGATTTAGTTTAGTTTTAGAATACTTTTCTTCAAAATTAAAAACCCTAGTTTTAGTTTTGAATTCAACTTATTCAATAGTTCATCATTATTCCTCCAATTATTCGATTCATTAATTAATTCTTAATCTCTAACTCTTATTTCTTTGTTATTAGTCTAATTATGTTTTCTTAATTGCTTTTTTATGTTACTTGCATTATGATTGGACTTTCTTTCTAGGCAATTGGGAATCATGGAATATTGATTAGCATGTGGTTTTTGATTCAACTCATACTCTTGGCATTTATTGAATCCTATTTGATTTCTTCATGTTATTCAATCAGGTAGTGCACGATTAATTGCATATTAGATTAGTCACGAGTTCTAGATCTAGCATTGAATAAACAAATCTACGTCATAGGTAGTAGAACGAGGACGTATCCTAGGTCGAGAGATAGGTAAGTATGTTCTATGTTCATTTCGATCGAGAGAACTTTGATTCCTGTTCGATATTATGCCTTATTTGGAAGTATTGTTCATACCCAATTATGTATTTTGTATAGTGACCATAGCCCTAGCTAGTTTATTTAGTTTATTTTCTATTTAATTCATTGCTTTTCATTGTAGTAGCAAATAACAATCAAAGCTCTTTTACTATCTAGATGCTTTATTAGTTAGATAATATAATGTTGCTCCTTTGATTCGACCTTTACACAGCTACATTAGTTAGTTTAATAGGTTACTTTCTGATAGTACGCGAACCTGTCAACGTAGTATATACTAATGTGCTCCAATGTTACAAATTAGCGAGCGTTAGGTTATCAAATTTATTTATAAATAATCATAATGTTGCTCTACCGAAGAAATTATAAAGGAGATAATATATAAAAAATCCAAATATTTCTAATAATTCATATAACACACTTAGTCTCTCCATACACACAAATATCATATTCGTCAGTTATATCCCGTAGTTCGATCATATTATCTTATCTCAAACAATATTACCAATTAATTACCCAAACATATATTCGCATTCCTACACCTAATATTAGTAACAAACCATAGCGGCAAAAACATTAAGAATTTTTTCCAAAATCTAGCTTAGTCTATTTCAACTTAGACTAAAATTCCGTCATAAGAATAGACTAACTAACCACTACAATGATTTGCAATGAAATGTAGTAGCAGCGCAACCAGATATACTTACCCACCATTGTCAAGCTCCTCTTGCATAGATATGGTACGAGGAAAATGCTACAATGTTAAAACAAAAAATTGATTAAAACGACTATCACACTTTGTACAGAGAAATACTATTAAACACTATATCACACTTAGTGAGAAATATTCAAACGTACTTATATACTCAATGCGGTAAACACTAACAAATTATTAACTAATTAAGATAGTTACCTTTTCCAAATTCCCTTGTTTGATAATCAAGTAATTATCTTATTGCATATAATCTCACTATAATAACCCACACTCAAAACCAATCCAAAATCAGAATACACAACAGGCTTAATTTGATCTCCCCAACACACACACAAACTACTGCCATAGTTCTTATAAATGAAAAGAACACAACCCAATTAGACCTCAAAATCAGCCATTACTATTAGCCAACAATTTAATTTCACGCTCTCTTTTAAAATGACTCAAAATAGCAGACATTATTAAACAAACAATTAATTACAATTTAATTTTTCATAAAAAAATATAATACAAGAATAGCGTTATTAAATACTTGAATGTACATGGATGTTACTACTCCCCAACTCTTCATGCTTATTACTACATTCTAAACAAAATTACCCGTATTTCGGTGAAAATCAAGGAGACATAAAACGAAACAAGAACACAACCAAGCATGATAGATATGAAGCTGCAAGAAATTTAACATACCACAACAATTGACGACTAAAACTGGTAAAAATGGCACATTTTAGCCATTTCAGAATGCTAAACAGCAGACATTAAAAGCTTAGAAGAGTCCTTTACACCAATATTTTATCAACAAATCAACCTTTTCTTGTCACAATGTAATGCAGCCAAATTATGCATCAACTCCATGAACCCATAAATTTCCTCTTGGCTGGAGAGCTCAAGATAAACGCTTTGGCTATAGTCCCCTGCTTACTTGGCTATTCGACTGCAATCCCCGCTAAGTCCCTATATTAATATCACTAGATTCAGAAAACATTGGGAGGATCTAGAGTGGATTTTCACAATAAGGTTCAAAGTCACAGTTATTACCGAAAAAAATAAAGGAAGTGTCAATGAGATCTCCCGTCTAAAACCTCATACACTAGTAGAAGAAAAGCACCAAATTGCGGTAATTATGGCCAAAAGCTCAGTTTGAACCGCAGCTCTTGGCTACACTTTTGACACATGGCTCAAAAGCTCTGTTGTATAACCGAGCATTTTGTGCTACCAAAAGTGCGGTCTTTTAGCTCAATGCAACGACACTATTGTTGTTACATTGAGAGTATCACAAATGGGCGTACTCCTGGCAATAATAGATAGTAGTAAATTTTCATGATCAAAAACAAGCATAACAAAAAAAAAGATACAATTCTTGGAAAGACTCTGTGAATCAAGGGACATATCGACTAATTAGCAAAATGCCTTAAAATCCATGCAGAATGAGAAAACCATTATAGAATATAATGAGATAAAATTATTAAAATAAAATACTGAATTTATGTACATACAAGATTAGCGAAAAAGTTAATAGATTTTGAACATAAAAAGCAAATTGGACTGCTCAGACATAAGCTCTTATTAAGTAAGATTGCAAAAACGATACATCCGGTTCCACAATTGTGGCAATATAGAATAGGATGACATGTGCAGCCCTCGCAAAGAAAAGGGAATTACAAATTACATAATGTAACGTGCCAAAAGAAGATAACATGCAAGAGTACAAAAACAGGGGAATAATAGAGAGATGATCTAGAATAATAATGTAGAATTATTAACCTCAAGTATGTAGAGCAGAAGTCGTTGTAGTCAAGTGAGATTGGTCTTTGAAGTCATTGATGGACATTATTGTTGTTACATGTGAGAGCTCTTAACAAATGGGCATACTCCCTGTAATAAGAAAAGTAGTAAACTTTCATCTTGATTTAAATGTCGACATATCCACACAAGGATTAAACTGATCAATAATACGATTCATAACTAGGAACAATTATTACAAATGAAGTGATTTTATTAAGCCAGAGTAGACATTAGGTACGAAACTTACGGAATCAACAGCTGCATCTAAATACAGTGTGTGGCAATTAACTAAGACACTTAAGAAACTCGCTTCTAATTCTGCAGTCTAACGTATAGCTGCAGATCAACCAATAAAGAACCACACAACGATGAATCGTCAACCTTTATTGCTGAGTACAAGCTGACACAAACTCTTGATGAAATCAATATGAATGAGCAGAACAGGACAGAACTATTAGAAAATTATAGAGGTGGCCGTGGTGAATAGGGTTTGAAGTTTTGGTGAACAGTTAGCAAAATAGTGATGAGTAATTGTTTGGAGGTGAGTACTCAAAGCTTAAAGCTAGGTAATTAATAAGTGCGTAAACATTATATCATCCCGCGTCTTGTTTATTAAAATTAGTGGTGGTTTAATTAATTTTATTTTTCTTAACACAGGTCAAAGAGCTCGGTGTCTTAGGAAACACAGACGGATTCTACATTTATTTCTTCGTCTGTTCTCCACAGAGGTATACAAAGTCGGCGGTTATTAAAACACCGCCAGCCTTAATACACTCAAAAGCTCGAGGGGTTTCTACATAACCGCAACATTTTAAGTGCGATATTTTTTGTCTATTTTTCTATCTAGTGATGAGCTTAGACACACAAACATCGATACTTGCACTATCCATAATGCAAAAAAAGAAGCTAAAAATTCACAAAAGATCATAATCCAAACAAGTCTCACACAAAAATGCCAACGAAACTCGGTCTTCACCAATAAAAAGAAACCTAAACCTCATTTATTTAAATTCCAAAATACACAACCATAAGAATTTAGCATCTAATACATTCGAGAGAAAACGTCGAATTACATGTTGAACAACAAAATTGCCATAAAATTATCAATTCAATAACACAGATTTCTTACTACACGATCATTCCATTCAAAGGAAAAAGATGAGCGGAAAAAGATAAATACTTATAAACTCGAACCTTACAATACATAAATCGAAAACCACTTCTCGAATTCAAAACTAAAAACCCCTAGATTGATATGCCTGACACTTAGCTTAGCAAGCCTGAAAGGATTAAGAGCATCTCAATGCAAATCGAGCTTGCTAGATCTTATTCCCCAAATTCTAGGTTTGTAATGCAAAATCGATCATGACAAATTCGACAACCAACAATAGAAATCATAACGTATCTCGCAAATGAGATCATTTTAACTCTTAAAAATTTAAGCGATAAACGAGAATCCCAAGCAACAAAAACATTAGAAATTTTTCTTAATTCAGGTTAAGAAGAGGGGAGGATGTTAAGGTAGAAACGCTAGTGAGCACAAGAAAACGACTGACAAAGTATCGGGTAGCACTATGAAAGAATCATTGAAGAAACGAGAACGCCAAATGAGTTTTGCTGTCGACGGTCATCAACATACGACCAATTTTATATTAATGTTGCCAAATAATGATTTGTAACCCCACCACCAAAATTTTTCCCTTGTTACAAATATAAATAAATTAGTCTATCCTTAAAAGTTATTATGTAACTTGACCTTCTCTTTGATACTTACCTTTAAAGTTATTGTCAACAACTGAATACGACTTATGTGGTTACAAATATTAACTATAGTATAACCATCTTTTCATATTTGCAGCTTACAAAAATAATTTGTAATCTACAATGAATGTGTATGATTACAAATCAAGTTACTTTATTACCTTCTTTCCATAGTGTTGTTTAACATAAGGCGATGCGAATAGTCGAACTCTATTCGCATCGTTACATTATGTTAGAACCGACACATTAACTTTATTACGTCTCATATTAACATTAGATGATCAATACTTATCGTCTATTGTCTAGTACGGGAGACCAATAGCTTATAGGCCTATCGCAACTACACAAAAAATGGCAAAAGCACCAGTTTTAAGAGACCGGTTAGTCAGTCACCGTTCTAGCATAAGAACCGGGTATTTTCAACTTAACCGGTCTCTTAAATCACATGTAAGAAAACCGGTTATATAAAACAGTCTCTTAAATCCAACTTAGAACGCGACTATAAAAAACGTCTCAGCCTTAATGAATAATTTTTTTTATATGTTTGTGGATAACATACACATAAATCGAGGGCTATGTGGTTGGCCATTTATGTAATACACTAAAAACACACGTTCAAAGATTCTCTAGACCTCATCCTCATCCTTCCTGCTATTTTGCTTCCTCTCACACTTAAAACACAATTTTGATATTTCTT
This sequence comes from Bassia scoparia, assembly GCA_008642245.1. Taxonomy (NCBI): domain Eukaryota; kingdom Viridiplantae; phylum Streptophyta; class Magnoliopsida; order Caryophyllales; family Amaranthaceae; genus Bassia; species Bassia scoparia. Next base: position 16,376 of record SNQN01007960.1, on the reverse strand, counting down.
TCACTATTTTTACTTCTCTCTCCTTCCTTCTATTGTCTTCTTAATTACTTCTTTTATCCTTTTACTTTTTCTGCTTCCTTCTATTTTCTTTCTGCTTCCTCTTTCTGGCTTCCCGAAGTCTTGTCTCGTCGTTCGTTGATTCAACCAGCAAGCCACTCGTCGAAGATTATCTAACCATGAGTTCTGTTCGTGTTCGTCGACTCAACTAGTAGCCCTCAAGTTTTTACGTTTTGTCCTTTCAGAATTTAATGTTATGAATATTCGAATTTATGATCTTTTGTTTTTGAGTTTTAAAACTAAATTCTTCGAATCTGTTTCTTTAAAATCATGTTTGTATTCTTCATATCTTTTTTTTCTTCAATTTTGTTTTGGGTTTTTTCATTCTATGTTTTGTTCTTTCGATTATTGTTTTGTGGTTTTAAAAAAAAATCTTGAAGTTTTCTGTATTTCAGATCTTTTTTTTTTTTTTTGTTTTTAGCTTTTTTTCTGTATTTTTTCGAATTTCCGAATAATACTTCAATCATTTCAATTTTTCTGTTGTATTCTTAGATTGTTTTTTTTCCTTAAGAGATTTTATATTTTTCGTTTTTTTTTCAATTTGTTTGGTTTTTAATTCTATGTTTTTTGTTTCTTTATTTTTTGTGGTTTCTTTATTTTAAAAAATTTTGTTGTACGAGTTTCTGTTATATTCAAATTCTGTTTTTTTTTTTGTTTAATTATATTTCTACGTAGTTTTTTTCGTTCTTTTTCGTTGTTTCTCTCACTTTTGTTTTCGGTTTTTAAATCTGTTTTGTGTTCATGCGATATGTATTGACATATGCTGGTGTGTTTTGTTCCCAGAAATTTCTGTTTAGTAAGCTTTTTGGTTTCAAAAATACATTTCTTCGGTCGAGATTTAATATCTTATTGCCTTATTTCCTGATTCGCTTAATTTTAACGAGTGTTCTGCTTATACACTTTCTTTCGGATGACGCTCTTATAGTTCACGCGTATAACTTTCACAGTACATCCCTACTTTCTTAAGCTTTAGATACATTTACTGATTTAAGTATTTGGTATCGAATCATGGATTTTTTGACATTCTATTCTTATTGTGATTTTTTTCTTTCCTTTAGATTTTTGTTAATCTTATTGCCATTTTCTTGGACCATTATACATTATTGGGTTAATTTACCTTTGATTTTTTGGGTTATTACTTTTGTTTTTCAAGATTTTTGATTTTTTTTATTTGCAGATGAAGTTGATGATGTTGATTTAAGTTGCTGAAGTTGCAGAATGATGATGAAGAATTCTGCTTTGTTGATTTTCATCGATTGATGTTTGAGATTGTTGTTATTCGTTGTTGATAATCTCTGTAAATGATGAATGATAATGTATATTATTAACACTAAATTGTTTCTGTTTAACTCTCTCTCTCTCTAATTTTTTCAACTTTTAAGCAAGTGGATGATTATTTTATTAATATCCAAATTTCACCCCTGAACAGTGTATGGACACTTCCTCAAGGAACAGAGGGAGTACAACAGGTAGTTTAAAAATAACAATTCAATAGATAAGTTCAAAATTGGATTACCTGGGATGTCCAGTGAACATAAAATTCAATACATGAATTCATAATTTTCTACAATTAACCCATAAAAAAATGAGTAATAATACACATATTACAATTTACAACTACAAAGTGTACAATACTACTTAACAATTCAGCCTAAAAAAATCAATTATTCAACAATTTAATCACAAAATTACTTGTTAAATAAAATAATCAACACATTGAATGAGTACAAATTATAGAGAATAAGGGAGGTTGAGAGAAAAAAAAAAATAGATATGGGAATTAGACTTGGAGTAATGAATGAAAGAATAAAACCCCAAAAAGTTAAATGAACAAAGAAGCTAGGACTCTAGGAGGAATAGATACATGGACCTCAAGGGTTGAAATTCATTGGAGTCCAAACAAATTGGAACTAAGACCATCTCAGGCTCTCAGCTAGTCAGCTACTCCAGTTTTATGCTCTATAGTTCACGCGTTATGCTTTTAACCTGTTTTTAAATTTCTTTTTTTTTATAGATAAAAAAAACTGAAGGATTTTTTTTTCAGAAAATGGGTGGGTTCAATGAACCCGACGTGAATCCGTCCCTGTTAGGATGGAACCTCATTTGGTYTTGTGAAGTGGACTCTCTCTCAGTTGCAAGTGTGACTCAAACCCACGTTTATCATATTTGGTAGGAGGAAATCATTGAATGGTTAAAGAAAAAAAAATTATTTGATTGACTCGAATAATTTTGATGTACAACGACTGTTAGTTAACCTTCTCTGTAAGATCGACACCGTTTATCTAATTACAGGACAAGCCTATGAGTCTCGTTAGTAAAGTCTAGTACAATTGTGAAGAGCATCACGCAAATAAATTCGAAGCTCGACAAGTTTTCAAAGTTACTAATATTCTTTTTTGATTAATAGGATGTTAAATGTTTCACTTTTACTTTCACTTGAAGAAGATATGCATTTATACATCTTAGCCTCGAGAATCATACGACCAAATATATGCAATGTCTCTGATCTTAGCTTCGTGGTAAGACAAATTTTCAAAATGACCTATTGCGACTGGTCGTAGATGTTATCGCTTTTGCGACTAGAATGAAGTTGGTCGTAAAAAATTAATGACGACAAGTCAACAAAACTGGTCGTAAATAAAATTTACGATGAATATATAAGCCTTTCGTGACGAGTCACGACCACACGCTATTCTCGTCGTAAAAGGCGTTTTACGACCAAAACCGGTTAACCTACAACCAAAAAACCAATTGACTATAGCATGTTTTCTTGTAAACGTTGAAGATTCATAAATAGAGGATTACGACCAGAAGACTGAAAATCTACTTGATTAATCTTAATATCTTATACTTTTTTTCTATATAGTTTGATAATTGATGTTATATACTCCGTAGATAATTAGCTTGTTAAAGTTTTGAGGTAACTTGTCGGATAAAACTGCGTCAAAGTTTTATGTGAAGTTAAAGTAAACCAAACCACAAATTATAAGAAATAACAGAATAATATAATTTTGGGAAATTCTATATGGTAGATCCCATTATTTACTTTTTCTACATGCTAAGCTTTTTGAATAAAAAATGTGCACGATAGACACCAGTTTTTACTTTTTCTACATGGTAAGCTTTTGGAAAAAAAATGTACACGGGAAATTCTATATTGTAGACCCCAGTTTTTAAACAACTCCAAAAATTTTCAAAAAACTTACCATGTAGAAACAGTAAAAATTGGGGTCTACCAAATAGAATTTCCCTATAATTTTCAAGTTCAATAAGTTTATAGAAGTGTAAATTAGGTCAATTATATTCATCTTAAGTCTAGCTAGTCAGGTTTAACCATGTCTAAATCTAATTTTAAAATAGTTTTCATTTAGGATCAATCATTGAAAATCAGTTTTGAAATATTTAGATTTAATACCATGAAGACAAAACTAACTCTTCACTAATCAACCTAATGACTAGAAGTCGAGGACTTAACTTTTAACTTATAGGAAAGGTGTTGTCACAAGTGTAATGTATGCAATGAACTGGACTATTGAAAGGGTGAATAGGCTCCACCTAACCTTGGCTGATTAAAGAGGTCGAAGCAGGTTGAGATTCGCTGAGTGGAAACTGATTCGTCAAACTAGATTGTGATTCGTCGGGCCAGTTGGTGATTAGCTGGGCTCCTATGTGATTCTTCGTGTAGCTTTAAGGATTCGCTAATCCACTGGAGGATTCGCTAGCACCTAAAACAAAGGGAATCTTTCAATGAGAGGGAGACACGTGGCACTAGGCCATTAGTCACAAGAAGGTGGACTGGCTATGAATTTGCCAATTGAGGCCCATGATATAATTTTTTTAACCTTGCCAAATAAGGCAGATTTCACTAATAGATGAGCAATTAAGTGCAGTCAAATCTTAATTACATGATACGTGGCATGTTTGGAGGCTGCCACATCACCCTATAGCCACGTGACATCCTACGAGAATGTCACATCAAAAGGCATATAAGCCAGTGTTCCACACGCAACATACCAATAATTGAAAATTTGGAAACTAATACTTCCTTCATTTCAAATTAAATACAATAAAGGAAGTATTTTATGTTTCACAAATAGCATCCCCTTATTGTATTTAATTTGAAACGAGTGAAGTAATTGCTTAAAGATGATCAGAGAATCCATATAAAATCAACATTATTTGAATCTTGATCATAAATAGTCTTATTATGGTTCTTCCTTCGCCACAAAAGCCTTCAAAAGTGTTACTCCATAAATATTGAAGATTCGATCTTCATAAAAAGTTGAGTAGGAATACCTTAATCAGATATTTTTAATAATTTTTTAAAATCAGAACTTTAATAATGTTGGGTATATGACCGTACAAGGAATAATAAGTATTACCTTTTTAATTAGTCCGTACATGTTGTTACTGTATAAAGTATTACCTTTTTAATTAGTCTATACATGTTACTGTAAAAATCGAAACGAGATGGATTGAGGGATGAATTGAAGTTTTTCGCAAAGAAATGAGATGAATTGAATAGAGAGATAGATCTCTAGTTCTTTGGGTGTGAACAGTGGCGGAGCTAGGATTTCAAATATGGATATGCACAATACAACGGAACAAACATTTGAATCATCGGGTCATACAAATAACTAAACAAATTTAAAACCCAAATACTAATGTCATAAATATGTTACTTAAAAAAATGTCATASATATTACAATCTTAAAATAAAATAAAATAAATACTTAGAAGAACTATTACAATTGTTCTCTACGAGTTCTCATGTTTTGAAATCGTTGAACAATCGATTCCAAACTAACTTTTACAAACAAATCTTTTTCTAGATAAGTTACCAAACTATCGTTCAACATTTGATCTCCCAAACTATTTCGATCTCAACTTATCTTTGACAAAATTCATCCCGGAAAATACTCATTCAACACTTGCCGTTGCAACCGGAAGAAGTAGCACTAATTTCAAGAGCAAGTATACCGAGGCATGAGTTTGATGCTTATTTGTCTCAACAAGTTTTATAGAAAGCTCATTCAAAGTCATGACATTACTAAATCTTTCGTCACCTCGAATATCGACAATGAAGTTCTCAAGTGACCACTCAAAGTAAATCAAATGAGTATTTGGAAAGTCACTTGGATAAAATTGAGCAAGTCGAAGTAATTTTGACTTGTCAAAGGAAGAAAAATTATTTCGAGGATTGAAACAAGCCATGCAAACAAGCAATTCTTTACTTACCTCACTAAATCGATTTTCAAGTTCTTGCAATTGTAGATTCCCACACAATATAAGGTACAAATAGACACCAAGGTTCAGACCCGCGATCCGTTCAAACGCAATGCGCTCAATAATCAAACCACAAAAATCAACCACAAAATCGAATCACAAATGTAACTCAAGAAGAACCTCGAACAAGTCTGACCCCTCATCTGTAGAGTCTCAGGTGCAGTCCTCCATAAGATGATGATGACACTCATGCGTGACATCGAAGAAGATGAGGAAAGCGAGTCTTAGACGCAAGACTAGTGCCTTTGATGTTTTCAATCTTCCACATATCCGGCCTAAGAAGGAGATACTTAATTTTCATCCGGATGATGTTGATATTGTTAGAAGTACGATAAGAGTTCAAAAACGCTTGTCAACACTAAAGCATCAGGAGTCCTTTTCGAGTGATTGTGTTGGCGTTGTGGTTATTAGTAGCACCCCTTCTTATTCATAGTGTCACCTGAAGAGGAGAGAGTTCCCGAGAAAGCCAAAAAACGTGTAGTTGAGGCATTTGTCTTGGGTGAAATTGAACAGGTCGTATTAAATCAGAATTGCTTAAGTAGACTGGACACTCGTTGGCATCTCATTATTCCCACGAAATTTGCAATCAGTGTAACTCTGTATCCTTCAATTCTTGATTCAACTAATTCGAATTGGGACGTTGGTCTCTTAATGTTTCGATAGATCTTTAAAGGTGAACGACAAGAATGTTGAGTCATTTGATTCATATTTTTGGCTCACATGATGATGAATATTTTTGCGATAACAATCATTAGAACTTGCATTACAAAGAAGAGATCAAACATTAAAGAATGATATGTTGATGTGACGAAGAAAAGTTTGCAAAAATAGGATGAGGGATTTGTAGTCTCATGTCCAATAATTCATTTATGGATAATATGAGTGAGTTGAAAGAATTAAGACAACTATCAACCCAGAAGAATAAGAGATTTGCGGCATCACAGAACTAAACCACCATGAGTTGATACGGTAGAAACTATCGATCATTTTCGGTTCGAGTTTTTAAGTGTGCTTGATCTACTCTTGCAAGACTTTGAACAATCTGATTTAGTGAGGTAAGTAAAGAAGCTATGGTTTGATGGCTTGTTCAGATCCTCGAATAATTTTTCTTCCTTCTGACAAGTCAAAATTACTTCACTTGCTCAATTTTATCCAATGACTTGTGCCTAGAATTATCATTTGATTACTTGATATGGTCACTTTGAGATTTCTTATCGATATGCGATGCGGGTGATAGGAGGAAGATTTATAATGTCATTGGACTTTCGTGGCATGAGCTTCTATGAAACTTGAGTTGAGGACAAATAAGCTATCTAAAGCTCATGCCTGCGGGTTTTAGCGTTGCCTTTGAAATTAGTGTTAACTTCGGTGTTTAGTCTTGAGGGGTGGTTATGATTCTTTTGTGAGCTGTGAGTGGTGTGTAGTTTTTTTATGATTGAGGTTTTTTATTTTTTCCGGTTGCAACGCAAGGTTGAAATGATATTTTCCGGTATGAAGTTTTGTCAGAAATAATTTGAGATCGAAATAGTTTGGAATCAAGATGTGATCCAGGTAGTGGTAACTTATCTGAGAAAAAAGATTTGTTTTAAAAGTTAGCTTTGAAACATGTTACAACGATTTCAAACATGAGAACTCGTAGAGAACAATCTGTAAGATTCTTCTAAGTATTTATTTTATTTTTATTAGATGTAATACTATGACATTTTTAAGTAAATATTATTACAATTATATGGTTTTAAATTGTTAGTTATTGTTGACCCGATGATTCAAATGTGTTGGCTCACGTTGGTATGGATTAATCATATTGAAATCCTGAATGGCTCACGCCACTGTCATACGAGGCAAGTTAGATGTAGCAACAAGTGTAAGAGCTTTACTGATACATTATCCATGGCAAAAACAAAGATAATTAAAAAAAGATAATGGATAAAGTTCTAAATATATAACGAACAACTTACTACACCGAAAACAAAATGTGTAGTAATCTTACAATAGGAAAAGAAGTGAAGAAAATAAACATCGTGACAGCAACAGAATTAGTGTGTAGTATGATTAAGAGGTCACTATTATGCGAGTGGCTGGCTAGTCAAACGCTTAATGGATAATTTTTGAAAAAATTCACAAAAATAATATGACCCCATCTTTAGTGTTGCTTCCATAAAATATTCCCAACTGGATTAATGTCGAATATTCCCTACTTTGGAGGTTTCCTCCATTTTGATCCCAATTACTTGCAAGACTCTACGTACATGGAGTTAACAACTTTATTTCCTTTTTTATCTTAGGACCCTCTTCTCTGCGGTCTCACCTCGCACCGCTTAACTCACCCTCGTCCGCTTGCGTGTTCTCACACTCTAGCTGCACCGACTCTAACGGCGAAACCACCCTCATTCTCTACTGTCCTCTCTCTAAGGTGCTCACCTCGACCTAGTGTGTGTAAACATCCACCTGTCTGCTCACCATACTCTCTCACTGTCTCTCGTACACCTCGCAGACGCACGAAAACGCTGTCCGTCCACCGTTGAAAATGCCACCTCGTTAGCATCCAGGCAATATCACCGATACTCCAATCGTTATCCATAATTCTGTCCACTCCCCTACTAGCACCACTACACGGCCTCAACTCTTTCTCCTCTCCTCTTCTGATAGAATCTATGGACTAAATTGTTTGCGTAGAACACAAAAGTGGGTGTAAAACATAAAATTAAATTAGTTTTGAGGGTGCGGGGCTTAATATTGATCAATGTTAAAAGGACGAGGGTTAGAGTATGTACTTTGGAGTTAAGTGGTTGGTAGGATGAGCATGAAATTAAAATTGTTAAAAATGTAAATTACATTGTTGTAGGCAGTATCATTTGGTAGTGTTAGCGCTATAACGTGTAAGTGTGTAGGGACGAATTGAGGTGAGTGTGCAAGCATATGGCCATGAATGTCATTGTGGTCTTGGAGATGAATTGTGTAAAACATGAAAGTAAAAGAGGCTGTAGGTAGTGTACGAATTGAGCTTAGAACATGGCCGGGAGTAAGCGGGACAAATTCAGTTACGTCATTCCTGGTGAGGTGAGAGAAGTGGTAGGTAGAGGGTGATGTCTTGACAGTAGATGTGGAGTGAGGTGAACGAATTATCAGGTGGGTTACGATTGTTGAGGTGGTGACGCGCGCATTTGAAATTATATCATAATTATTCACATTTTAATAAATTAATATAATCAAGCAAGATATCAATTAAAAAAATCTTAAAATATTCATGTAGATTATGCAATCAATTATTCTCAAAAACAAAACAAAAAAATAATAAAATGAAAATTTAACTATCTTACAATATAAGCGTATCATTATATCAATATCAATTACTAACATCAACTAAAAAACAAAAGTTTAAGTGCTAAGAATAGAAATGATAGGATTCAACTCCTTCGTATTATCTATTCCCATTCAATAATATTAGGATGAAGATAGCACAGTTAACGCTCAATCATATCCAAACTAAACGATCCTACCCTTCATCTCTTAAAATCAACGACACAACCTCAATAATTTGTATGCTGCAGCCATTGAGGGACTACAGCGGTGATTTCAGCATGTTTCTGTAACAGATATGGTGTTCTTTAGAAATCATCAAACATTAAAAATAAATAACTAATTATGTAAAATTGTTTAAATTATATTTAACAACTACCCAATTCTAGAAAATAATAAAACTATACAAAAATCAGACTTCTAAGTAGTTTTTAAGGGGATTTTACAAAGTGACAATGGGGTTGTTAGGTTTTAAGGCGCTTGTTGCCGTGGAGTAGAAGTGTCACCGCCAGGAGGAGGAATGTCGCGAGTGGAAGAAACAGCACGGATCCTCTTAGGCAGCATGTCTTATATATGACTAGAACTATTTGTAAAATGATGGCGAAATTAGCGGGCATTGGTATAGGCCGTGAGTGAATGCAAAACTCTGGTTGTGCTGCCCATGTTAATCCCCACTGCACCTCTCAAATGTGAGATATCTATTTACGGAAATGAGTATTTTAAGTGATAATCGAATACTCTTATATTAAGTTGTAATTTGAGTGAAAATTGAAGCGGTGAAAGTATCCTGCCTGCATCGTTTACAATTTTCATTATGTTCTACGATTTTTATTTTGAAGAATAAAGTTGAGAGCTACTTTTCAAGTGATACCAATTATAGTCTTATGTCTCACCGTGCAATGTTTATTTATATTTACATCATGGCATCAATCTGAATGTCTTAAAAAATACATATAACAATATAGTATTATATTTCTTTCTCAGCGCTCCTTCCTTGACCTTGCAGGCCAACCCCTGTTGAAGTGTTCTTATAAAAGGTCATCTAGGGTTGGATCAGATTTTTGGTGCAAAAAAGCCATCTTTCTGTCTAATTTCTGAGATTCAAGGGCATACCAAGAAGAAGACGAGCTTGTCTGTGATTGAGATAGCATAACATTGAACCTATCTACTCTTCCGCTAAAACAATATACCTCTAAAGAGGATAAGAATAATATACTTTGCGTCCAATACTGCATCATGCTCCGTGCTAGACCAACAGACTACAACACAGCCCACCTCTACAGCATATCGTCTCTTGGCTCATCATAACTAATGCAAGTGTGCCTCCAGATGAAAGCTCTGTTATTCCTGAATTTTCAAGACGAAACTCTCTCCTAAGTGTTATTTCTACGCATATTATCCACTTAGATGCAATGTAAACATACAAACTATCTTAGTGATGTGCAAGGATTGCATTACAAAAGCGAAGGAACCAGAGCTAATCGCACGAGAGACCACCCCGCATAAGCATCTACACGCATCTAACCAGGAGTCTCGTGCGGTATCTCTCTCTCATCCACGCAGAGACCTACGCACTAAACGTGCAAACATGCAAAGCACTATACCTTGCCATAACGTATTAGAATCGTATGAAGGCTGCCTACTCGCGACATCTCTCAACTTACATCACCGACTCCTATAAAGAAGCACACTACCTCTGAGAGCACGAACAAGTCAGCTAGGTTTCCTACTCAGAACGCGGCCTGCGAGCAAGTGCTTAGGTAGTGAGTCCAAGAAGAGAGTCGCACGAGGACGATGCAGATCACTTGCTTTACCCAGGATCAAGCGGCTAAATGATAAGCACGCGACTGCAAGACGAGCCGAATACTGTGACAGTCGCGTGCCAACTTCCACTCATTTCCTCTCGAGCGTAGCAGAGATGAACTTAAATGGGCCCATGCCAAAACACACACAACTGGCTTGAGCACAACAGCCAGAACTGTCCCATCCAAAAGCCATCCGGCAGAGATCCATCAAGGACCATGACCATCCTTTCTGCGAATAACATCATCATCCCTTGCGTTTCTCGCTGAGAACAAGGAGCCTCAGCTTCTCTTAAGTTGTCAACCGAAATAATCCACATCACCAAATGTGTCTACAACTCCTGAGAAACCCGAAGCCTCCCCCCACTACCAGTGAAGGAATATTGAAAACATAAATCTCTAACACCCCTCCATTCAACTGATCCATTACCCAAGCAAGGCTATCTATACCCTCTATACCTCCACGCCGACGGGACTCATATCACCAAAAATCAAAACAGCTAACACGTAATGCACAACAGAGAAAGAAGATCCATGTCACAAATGAATGGAATAACTGAGCCACAGCCATGAAATAGAGACACAGTCGTCATTGCTATTATAGATCCAAAACTCACCACATCCGTGCGCAAGTATCAGATCCCTCGATAGAACCTACGTTCCTTTAGCGTCTTTGCAGCTACCCTCTGAAAGATGTATTCCAAGCTCTTGATTTAGCACTACAACTAAAAGGCATTGTTAGCGATATCGCCCTATTCCCAACTATGCTGGGTAATTTTAGGAGAGCCTTCAACTTCCTTATACAGGAAGTCCTCTTCATACGCACGATTATCTGCGTACCACTATGTTACACCTACCTCTTCGTCACGCTTTTCAGCTAGGACTTGGAAACACATCTTCAACTACTTTTTAAACACCGATCTTTGCTAAGTCTTGCTCTTCGACAACACTACTAAGATGTAATTTAACTTATCATCCTTTGCATCTAACTTTTTACTTTGTCGGCCAATGGTCTCAAGTCTCGCGATTCCATTATGTCATATCTTCGCATTTTTCTTATTAGGTCCAGACTGCTTGCCCATGTAGCCAATGGACTCACTTTCACATGGTTACACATCCAACCTAAGTAGAAAAGACGGCGAGTGAGCAATCAGAGTGCGATGTTCTCCTTTGAACGAAATGTCCAGTTCATAGTTTTTAAATTGTATTGACTTGAGCGTGTCCTGAGTATTAGGGGTCAAGCTCAATCATCATAGCTCTGATTCCGTATAGAACTAGGATTGCAGTCAAGGAAGTCGTCATATTTTTATTTCCAGATCTAAAGGTGATGGGAGTATGTGCCTTTGCCCTTCGGTGATCGTAATCATCTTGGTAAGGCGAAAACTTGTTCCTCACAAGTTTGTAGTGATATCTTTCATTGTTGCGGTGGCGACACTATTTTGTTAGTTGTTACAAAATGAGTAAGCTTGCGTCTCGCATTTAGATTCCCTCTGTGTCTGTAAAGTCAAACCGAGGCTTTGATAATTTACAAAACGTGAACCCCCCCCAACCAAACGAGCCCGCGTCTCGCATGATGCCCTGTGTGTCTGCGATGCAGTGCGACGCTCAAGTTTTATAATTTAGGCAGCTAAACACAACATTACAAAATGGTGACTTGCGTCTCGCGGGCCTCCTTTGGCGCTTTAAGGGATATAGATCTTTGCATATATAATTAAAGAGAGTGTGTCTTGCCTTCGCGTTCCAGGACGTTTACCCTTCGAGTGTCCAGAGACGCTTGCCACACCCTATTTATCCAGGTCATTTACCCGTCGCATTTATTAGTTCAATTTTCTACTCTTTGTTAAGTTTAAAACTCTAAATAACATAATGGCGTTGAAAATTAGCAATTCCTGTGAGTAATCCGTTTCGCAAACTACTTATCGATATTATCCCGTTTTGGATACGTCATGAGTTAGTTATCCATTTGATTATCTCGTTACGACTAAGACGCGGAGTTCCCCTGAAAAGATAACGACCTCAATATGTGAAGTACAAATTGATGGAAGGCTTTACTATGCAATCTGATTAACTCCAATTTTTACAAGTAGATGTCGACTCAAACTACATTGCTAGTGCAACGAAAGTTTTAGTCAAGCGTACGGCTCAGAACAATTATCGCCATCAGTCGACTCGATTAGTAATGTTGTCCAAACAATTTTTTGAGGTTGTCGTGTTTCTCATGGGTGAAAACGTTGACCATTGCATCTTCCAACGTAAATTGTCGTCCCTACAGTACGTGCACAAATCTTATACGACCCTTCCCAATTCGATCAGTTTCCATTCTCCTTTGCTTTCTAGTGGACTCCATTCCTTAATACTAAGTTCCTCTAGTTCTAGTATCTATGGTGATCGCTGTAAGTGCCTTACACATCCTTAGCTTATATTAGTTTGTTGTGTAGTAGAGCATTACCCGAGTATTTCAAAAATGGAGGTCGAGGTTGTATTCATGGCCTTGAAATTCCCTTCCTTCCGGTATATATGACTCTTAAGTTATCTCATACATTCAGGAAACCACAACATCTGAGCCCAGATATAAGAGCTCGAAGCCGTGAATGTTCTGTTCTCTCCCGGTTGAAGTACGTTGAAGTGTTCCATAATATCGACCATAGCACGTTTCTACGTAACTCAGTCGCCTATGACCTTAGCAGTCGGTCTAACTTCTTCTTCAACCCGTGTTGACAGGCGCTATTGGTTGAAACTCAGTAGTTATTTTCCGGTGATCTATAGAGCAAAGGTGAGTCGTGATGCCTGGATCCTAACTAATTTTAG
>SNQN01007959.1:0-14676 GCA_008642245.1 Bassia scoparia | reverse complement strand
GCTGAAAGTTGTTAAATTTTGCTATATAAAGGACATTCTTATCAATTTTAATGAAATCAGCTTTTGTGAAAACATGTGATGTGTGCATGTGTCAGTGTTGAACGTGTCTTCTCCCTTGCTTAATTACATTAGGGAAGCTACTAGTGTTTGTGACTCTGGGAACACGAATTTTGTGCGTCGAGCATTCTTGGCCCAGCTTGAATTATCTATCTTTAAATTCAGTCAAATATCAAAAATCCAAATTCATATTGCAATCCCCTAGTGCTTACTACAGATTGCAACATTTGCGCGCTAGAAGGAGGGTGATTAAAATCATTCCTCACCCTTGGACACAAAAGCAGAAAACCACAAAAAAAATCAGGGGAACGTCAATATCACAATCTGCCATGTCMGAAATTTTGCAAAGGGAATCGGTTTTTCATACTCGTTGCACCATTAAAGGCAAGGTGAGTGATTTGAGAATTGATGGTGGTTGCTGCACTAATTTGGTGTCGCAKGTTGTTGTTGATAAATTGAACTTGAAAACCACTCCTCATCTAAGGCCATATGAAATAGAATGGTTTAGAAAAGGGGATGGAATTCTTGTTAACCAACAAGCCTTGTTGAGATTAAGTATGGGAAACKTTTATGTGGAAGAGCTTTTGTTCGATGTCKTGCCTATGAACGCATRTCATGTGCTTCTAGGTAGGCCATGGATGTTTGATAGAAGGGTGATGCATCATGCTTACCTAAACACCTATTCTTTTTTATGCAATGTAAAGAACATCACTCTTACTCCTCTCATCCCACAAAAAAATAACCATCACAAAACACCACCACAAAATAATTCCCTTTCTCATGAAACCAAACCAGAATTGAAGAACCTTGTTTCTCAAAAGGAAATTCAACCTATGGTTTGAGATGAAATTCAATCCCCACAAGAGCCAAATCGACTTTCCCCCACACATCAAACAATTCATGACCACGTTGTTCCTAGCCCTTTCAAGAGTCTCTATTCTTTTATTTGGAATATGAGTATTGAAGTTGGTCCAAGAATGGTGTTAAGAGAAGAAAAATCAGAATCAAAACTTGAAGGAGATAAGTGGGAACATGAGAATCAAAGGGGGAAATGGAAGGAGAAGTTTTATGATGCCTTAAAAGATAAAGGCAAACTGAATTGCCCAGTGCAGGTAAACTTTGTTTGCAAAGACTACCTCCTTTAGAAATTTGATGATGATATTTTCTCTTTCTCCTCTCCTTCTAACAAATTCAAAGAACTTGCCTCCTATGTGATTCAAAATGAGTGTGTCCCAACTCTGCCCAAACTCAAAAACAAATATTTTCTTTTCTTTCCTACTAAAAACTTTGATAAAATTCAAGTTCGAAATAGGGACTTGATGAGTTCATTTGTGGGACATGTGCTGAAAATATGGGCAGTGATCCAAAGGGGTGTAAGCATGTTCAAATCAAAAATCCTAAATTCTGGACACATGTTACATTCAAATTTAAAGTCAAGTTCAAAGTAAGTAGATTTCAAAGCATGCGTACTAATGTTTGTTAGAGGAACTCGAAAATTCTTTTGGCATGGATGTTACTACTCTTTTGGAAGTTGTCCAAGCTTGAGGACAAGCTTTTCAAAGAAGGGGAGTATGTTGCAATCTTTGCAACATKATTTCCTTGCTTTCTAAATTCAGTCMAGAAATAAAGTCCAACTTGAAGTCTTGAGTCTTGGTTTGTTTTAATCAAGTTTGGATGATGTTAATATGAGTTTATTTTAGTTCTTTAATATTCTATTGAGTCGAATTTGGTTGCACAATTTCGGATTGTGTTTTTGGCAAAATTCCAGCAAAATTCCAGTTTAGTCCATGTCTAAATGTCAGTCCAGTTGTGTTTTGGGTCAAATGCAACTTGGGTTCTAGGAATTCGATCTGTAATTATTTAGGTCTTTAATTTTATTTTGAGTCATTTCCTTAGTTAAAATCGAGTCCAGATTGTACACACTTTAGTTTGTTGTTGCAATTTTTGTTCAGTCCAAATAGCTAGTTTGGTCCAAATCGTAGTCCAGATTTGGCCAGGTCAATTGGCAACTTTGTTTTCTTGTAAAATCGAAGTTGTATTTCTTTTAGTCTTTTATTTTAAGTTTTAAGAGTCATAAAATCATCACCAAAGTCAGAAGTTCGAGTGCAGCATGAAAGCTCAAGAGTCACAAGATCAGTCCAAATCGCAAAAATGCATGTTGAAAGAGTTTTGAAGCTAAATTCAGAAATATAAATAAGAGGCTTTTGGATCGACTTGTTCTCTTCAAAATTACTCAAAGAAGCTGATTATTTTCGGAACATTCAAGAGGAGAGCAAGTGTGCAATCATTTAATCAAATCAGAATTTAAAGCTTGGTTGAGCATTGAATGAGGAAACCTAGCTCGGTTAATTACATTGATTGGATGGTTGCATGGGATTTTCAAGGGGTTTTCATAATCTGATTTAATTAGGGAATTTGTTTTGTTTCCTTAATTGCGTTTCAAGTTATGAAACCTTTCTATTCTGTCCAGTTTCACTTCGACACCATGGGGATATTTCAAAGGTTTAGGTCTTTTCAATTTCCATTTTATTATTCTGAATATCCTAGTAATTAATAATAAGGTGTTAGGTCTGTAATATTTGGTATTATAATGACATGCTATCATGAAATGAAATCAACTTTGGTGATAAACATTGTGCATGTGTGCATGTGTCCAGTTGTGACATGTCTTCTCTCTTGCTTAATACCATTAGGGCAAGTAGCTTAGTGCTATATGTTGTGATCTTGGGAATCCACGAATGTTTGTGCGTCGAGCATTCTTCCCTAGATGTATGTTAATCTATCTCTTTTAAATTTCGTCCAAAATATCAAAAATCCAAAATATTCATATTTGCAATCCCTAGTTCTACTAAGAGATTGAAACACAATTTGGCATCCAATCTCTTGATTAGGTTAGATTTAATGTCAAAATCTTACTTGCATCATGTACGCCTCATTAATGCAATAAACCTAAAAAGAACACAAGTCTCTTTGTTTGAGGTCCAATAGCTTTTCTAGATCTTTTGGATTTGCCACAATGAAATTTGCTTCCATCTCTTGCGTTAGGTTAGTTGTAATGTCAAAAGACCTATTTGCATTAAGTGTGCTTCATTTGAATGCAATAAACTCAAAAAGAACGCAATTCTATTTGTTTGTTTATAGTAGTCAGTTTGTACTCAATAGGCTTTTCTTTGATTCTTTGGTTTTCCTCAATGCAGTTGCTTCCAATCACTTGAATTAGTTTAGTTTGCAATGTCACAAGCCATTTTCATTAAAGTGTGTTTCATTTGAAGCAATAGTTCTAAAAGAACGCAATTCATTGTTTGTTTCTATTTAGGTTCGTTTGAATGCAATAGCTTTCTTTGATTCTTTTGGGTTTTCCATAATGCAATTGGCTTCCAATCTCTTAAATTAGGTTGTTTTAATGTCAAAAATTCTTATTCTGCATCAAGTACGCCTCATTTTGACGCAATAAAGCCTCAAAAGAAACACAATTCTCATTGTTGTGTTACTGATTAGGTTCTTTGAGTCCAATAGGCTTTTTCATGATTCTTTTGGATTTGCCGGCAAGGTAATTGGCTTCCATCACTTCGCATTAGGTTGTTGTAATGTCACAAGCCATTTTTCATGCAAGTTTGGCTTCATTGATGCAATAGAACCTCAAAAGACCGCAATTCCATTTGTTTGTTCTTTACGTTCGTTTGAATTGAATAGGCTTTCTTTTGATTCTTTTGGGTTGTGTCATCAATGAATATGGCTTGTAATCTATTGCACTTAGGTTAGTTGTAATGTCAAAAAGGACTATTGTGCATCAAGTGGTGCTTCCATTCTGAATTTAATTAAAACCTCAAAAGAGAACTCAATTCTATTTGTTTGTTTCTATTCAGGTTCGTTTGAACGCAATAGGGCTTTTTCTTTGAATTCTTTTGGGGTTCTCCATAATGTAATTCGGCTTCCAAATCTCTTTATTTAAGTTATGTAATTTCAAAATCTTATTTGGCATCAATGTACGCCTCATTAATGCAATAAACGCTTACAAAGAGCACACAGTTTCTTTGTTTGTTACTATTAGGGCTTCGTTTGAGTCCATGTAGGCTTTTCTAGTGATTCTTTTCGGATTTTCGACAATGAAATTGGGCTTCTATCTCTTGCATTAGGTTAGTTGTAATGTCACAAGCCTTTCGGTGCATAAGCTGTGCTTCAGTTGACATGCAATAAACATCAAAAGAACGCAATTTTATTTGTTTGTTTCTATTCGGTTATTATGAATGGAATCTGGCTTTTCTTTGAGTCTTTGGTTTTTATCGATGCATTTTTTGTTCGAATCTCTTCGCATTAAGGTGTATAATGTCAAAGACTATTTGCATAAAGTGTGCTTTCATTTGAACGCATTTAAACCTTAAAAGACTACAAATTCTATTTGAGTTGTTTCTAGTAGCTTTTAATTTGAATGCAATAAGGCTATTGAGGTTTCTGCAGATTCAAATGAATGCACCACTTGAGCAAATAGTCTTTTAGGGACATTACAAACTAACTTAATGCAGAGATTGGAAGCCAATTGCCATGCGGCAAACTAAAAGAATCATAGAAAAGCCTATTGGACTTCAAACGAACCTAATAGAAACAAACAAATGAATTGCGTTCTTTGAGGTTAGGATGTAGTGCATTCAAATGAGCACAATTGATGCAAATAAGCTTGTGATATTACAACCTAACCTAATGAAAGAGATTGGAAGCCAATTGGCTTGCGGAAATCCAAAAGAATACAGAAAAGGAATTTCATCTCTATTGAATCAAACGAATTAATGTAACAAACAAAGAAAATTTTGTTCTTTTGAGGATTATTGCATTCAAAATACGGCGTACTTGATGCAAATAAGTTTTGACATTAAATAACCCCTAATGCAAGAGATTGGAACCAATTGATTATGGAAAACCAAAAGAATCAAAGAAAAGCCATTGCATTAAACGAACTAGTGGAAATAAACAAATAAAATTGCATCTTGAGGTTATTGATTCAAATGAAAGCAAACTTGGATAAAAAATGGTTGTGAATTACAAAAAACCTAATGCAGTGATGGAAGCCAATTGCATTGAGGAAAACCAAAAAAGAATCACAGAAAAGCCTGATGGCATTCAAAATTAAGCTATTGGAACAACAAATAGAATTAGTAGTATTTTCGAGGTTTAATGCGTTTCAAATGAGCACATTGAATGCAAATAGTCTTTTCACATATAAACTAACTATAAGTGCAAGATTTGAAGCGAATTGCAATTGATAAAAACCCAAAAGAATCAAAGAAAAGCCTTTCCATCAAATAACCTATAGAAACAAAAAAATAGAATGCGTTCTTTTGGGTTTTTATGGCATTCAAATAAAAAGCACACTTGATGCAAATAGGTGGACATTTTAAACTAAACCTATGCGAGAGCATAGAAGCAATTGCATGCGCAAATCCAAAAAGAATATAGCAAAGCCTATTGGACTTAAACGAACTATAGTAACAAACAAAGAGTAATTTGTGTTCTTTTGAGATTTATGCATTCAAAATGAGGCGTACTTGATGAAATTAGATTGACATTAAAACTAACCTAATGCAAGAGATTGGAAGCAATTGCATTATGGAAAATCCAAAAGAATAAAAAAAAGAATATTGCATTCAAACGAACCTAATAGAACAACCAAATAGAATTGCGTTCTAATTGAGGTTTTTATGCATTCAACATGAAGAAAAAATATGAAAGGCTTGTGACATTACAACTAACCTATGCAAGTTGATTGGAAGCCAAATGCATTGAGGGAAAACCAAAAGAATTCAAAAGAAAAGCCTATTGCATTCAAAATTAAGCTCTAGAAACAAACAAAATAGAATTGCATTCTTAATGAGGTTATTGCATTCAAATGAAGCACACTTATGATAGTCTATGTGACATTACAACTAACCTAATGTAAGAGATAGAAGCCAATTTGCATTGCGGATAAAATCCCAGAAATCATATAACAAAAG
This sequence comes from Bassia scoparia, assembly GCA_008642245.1. Classification (NCBI taxonomy): domain Eukaryota; kingdom Viridiplantae; phylum Streptophyta; class Magnoliopsida; order Caryophyllales; family Amaranthaceae; genus Bassia; species Bassia scoparia. Next base: position 8,632 of record SNQN01007959.1, on the reverse strand, counting down.
CCATTGGACTCAAAACGAACCTATTTAGTAACAAACAAAGGAATTGTGTTCTTTGGTTTTTGCATTCAAATGAAGCCACACTTGATGCAAATAGGCTTGTGACATACAACTAACTAATGAAAGGATATTTTAGAAAGCAATTGCGTTGCGGCCAAAATCCAAAAGAATCATAGAAAAGCCTTGATTGCATTAAAACGTACCTAATAGAAACACAAAGAGAATTATGTTCTTTTGAGGTTTTTGCATTCAAATTGAGAACTACTTGATGCCAATAGATTTTGAATTAAAACTAAACCTAATTCAAGAGATTGGAAGCAATTGCATTATGGGAAAATCCAAATAAGATCAGTGGAAAAGCCTATTACATTCAAACGACCTAAGTAGAACAAACAAATAGAATTGCTTCCTTAGGTTTATTGCATTCAAATGATTGCACCACATTGATCAAATATCTTTGACAATTACAACTAACTAATGCAAGAGATGGAAGCCAATTGCATTGATGAAAATCCAAAAGAATCAAGAAAAGCCCTATTGCAATTCAAACGAACCTAATACAACAAACAAATTGAATTACGTACTTTTGAGTTAGTTGTATTCAATTGAAGCACAATTGATGCAAAATCGGCTTGTGATATTACAAACTAACCTAATTGCAGTGATTGGAAGCTAATTTTACATTTCGAAAAATCCAAAAGAATTATGGAAGGGAGTTTTTCTTTTTGGACTCAAACGATCTAATGTAATAAAAAAAGAGGGAATGTGTTTCTTTTGAGGTTTATTGCATTCAAATGCGGGTTACTTGATGCAATAAGATTTTGACATCTAAAACTAACCAAATGGCAAGAGATTGGAAGCCATTGCATTATGGAAACCCAAAAGAATCAAAGAAAAGCATTACATTCAAACGAACCTAAAGAACTAACAAGAGAAATGTTTCTTTGATGGGTTATTGCATTCAATGAGGCGTACTTGATTGCCAAATAATATTTGACTTTAAAACTAACCTAATTCAGATGATTGGAAGCAAATTGCATATATGGAAATCCAAAAGAATCAAAGAAACTTATTGCATTCAAACGACCTAGTAAAACAAACAAATTAAAATTGCATTCTTTCGGTTTATTGCATCAAATAAAGCAAACTTGATGAAAATGTATTCTTGGACATTACAATAACTATGCAAGTGATTGGAAGCCAATGCATTGAGGAAAACAAAAAAGAACAAAGAAAAGCCTATTGCACTCAAATTAAGCTACTAGAAACCAACAAATAGAAATTGCTAGTCTTTTGAGGTTTAATGCGTTTCAAATGAAGCACACTTGAGCAAATAGTCTTTTGACATTATAAACTAACTTAATGCAAGATATTAGAAGCGAATTGCATGATTAAACCCAAAAGAATCAAAAGAAAGCCTATTCCATTCAAAATTGAACCTAATAGAAACAAAAAAAGAATTGCGTCTTTTGGGGTTATTGGTACATTCAAATAAGCACACTTGATGCCAAATTAGCTTGTGATTATAACTTAACCTAAATGCAACAGAATAGAAGCCAATGCATTGCCGAATTCCAAAGAATCATAGCAAAGCCTATTGGACTTAAACGAACTAATAGTAAACAAACAAAGAGAATTGTGTTCTTTTGAGATTTATTGCATTCAAATGAGGCGTACTTGATGCCAAAAAAGATTTTGACATAAAACTAACCTAAGCAAGAGATTGGAAGCCAATTGCCTTTATGGAAATCCAAAAGAAAAAAAAAAATATTGCATTCAAACGAACCTATAGAAAAAACAAATACAATTGCGTTCTATGAGGTTATGCATTCAAATGAGAAAAAATTGATTGAAAAATTGCTTTGGGACATTACAAACTAACCTAATGCAAGTGATTAGAGAAGCAGTTGCATTGAGGAAAACCAAAAAAATCAAGAAAAACCTATTGCTTCAAATTAGCTACTAGAAAACAACAAATAGGAATTTGCGTTCTTATTGAGGTTTATTCATTCAAATGAAGCACATTTAGAAATGTTCTTGTGACATTACAACTAACCCTAATGAAGAGATTAGAAGCAATTGCATGCGGAAAATCCGAAAGAATCAAGAAAAAGCCTATTTGGACTTAACGAAACCTAATAGTAACAAAACAAAGAGACTTGTGTTCTTTTTGAGTTTATTGCAGCAAATGAAGCACACTTGATGCATAAGGCTTGTGACATTCAACTAAACTAATGAAAGAGATTAGAAGCCAATTGATTGCGGCAAATCCAAAAGAATCATTAGAAAAGCCTATGCATTGTAAACGTACCTTATAGAACTAACAAAGAGATTGTTTCTTTTGAGGTATATTGCATTCAAATTGAGGCGTACTTGATGCAAATAAGATTTTGACATTAAAACTAACCTAATATCAGAGATTGGAAGCCAATTTCATTATGGGAAATCCAAAGATCAGAGAAAGCCCTATTACATTCAAACGACCTATAGTAGAAAACAACAAAAAAATGCTTCTTTGAAGTTTATTGCATTCAAATTGATGCACACTTGATGCAATAGTCTTTTGAAATTACATAACAATGCAAAGATGGAAGCAATGCATTGATGAAAATCCAAAAGAATCAAGAAAAGCCTCTGCAATTCAAACGAACCTAATAAACAAACAAAATTAATTGCGTCCTTTGAGGTTTAGTGCATTCATTGAAGGCACAATTGATGCAATCGCCTTGTTCTGTATATTACATAACCTAATGCAATGATTGGGAACCGAATTACATTTCAAAAATCCAAAGATTATGGGAAAGAGGAGAATTGTGTTCTTTTGGACTCAAACGAAATCTAATAGTAAAACAAGAGAATTGTGTTCTTTGAGGTTTATTCATTCAAATTGCTGCGTAGTTGGATGCAAATAAATGCATACTTAAAACTAACCTAATGCAAGAGATGGGAAGCAATTTCATTATGGGAAAACAAAAGTCAAAGAAAAGCCTATTATATTCAAAACGAACCTAATACAAACAACAAAGAGAATGTGTATTTTGAGGTTTATTGCATTCAAATGAGGCGTACTTGATGCCAAATAAGATTTTTTGACTTAAAAACTAACCTAATTCAAGGAGATTGGAAGCAAATTGCATTTATGGAAAATCCAAAAGAAATCAAAAAAGAAAAGCTATTGCTTCAACAACCCTAGTAGAAACAAACAAATAAAATTGTGTTATTTTGAGGTTTATTGCATTCAAATAAATGAAAACTTTGATGAAAAATGGTTGTGACATACAACTAACCTAATGCAAGTGATTTTGGTATCCCAATTGCATAGGGGAAAAACAAAAAAGAATCAAAGAAGAAGCCATTGCCTCAAATAATGCTACTACAAACAAACAAATAGATTGTATTCTTTTGAGGTTTAATGGTTCAATGAAGCACACTTAAACAAATAGTTCTTTTGACATTATAACTAACTTAATGCAAGAATTGGAAGCGAATTGCATTGATGAAAACCTAAAGATCTAGAAAAGCCTATTCCATTCAAATGAACCTAATAGAAACAAACAAATAGAATAGCACTCTTGATGCAAATAGGCTTGTGACATTACAATAATCTAATGCAAGAGATTAGAAGCCAATTGGCATTGCGGCATTCCAAAAGAATCATGCAAAGCTATTGGACCAAACGAAACCTAATAGTAACAAACAAAAGAGAATTATGCTTCTTTTGAGATTTATTTGGCATTAAGTGAGGGTTACTGTGCAAATAAGATTTTGACATTTAAAAACTACCTAATGCAATTAGATTGGAAGCCAATTGCATTATGGAAATCCAAAAAAAAAAAAAAAGCCTATTGCATTCAAACGAACCTAATAGAAACAAACAAAATAGATTGGTTCTATTAGGTTTATGCATTCAAATTGGAAGAAAATTGATTGAAAATGGCTTGCTGACATTACAACCAGCTAATGCAAGTGAGTGGAAGCCAATTGCATTGAGAAAAAACCAAAAAGAATCAAAAGAAAAGCCCTATTGCATTACAAATTAAGTACTATAAAACAAACAAACTAGAATTGCTTCTATTGAGGTTTATTGATTCAAATGGAAGCACACTTTATGAAAATAATCTTGTGACATTACAACTAACCTAATGTGAGATTAGAAGCAATGCATTGCTGGAAAACCAAAGAATCCATAGACAAAGCCTATTGGACTCAAACGAACCTAAATTAACAAACAAGAGATTGTGTTTCTTTTGAGTTTATTGCATTCAAATGAAGCAACTGATGCAAATAGGCTTGTGACATTACAACAACCTAATGTAAGATATTGGAAGCCAATTGCATTAGGGAAATCCAAAAGAATCAGAGAAAAGCTAATTACTTCAAACGAACTAGTGAAACAAACAAACAAAATTGCTTTCTTTGAGTTATTGCATTTCAAATGAATCACACTTTAATGAAAATTGGCTTGTGGCTTTAGAACTAACCATAATGCCAGAGATTGGAAGCCAATTGGCATTCATTGAAAACCATTAAGAATCAAAGAAAGCCTATTCAATTCAAAACGAACTAATTACATAACAAATTGGAAATTGCGTTCTTTTGAGGTTTAGAGTGCTTTCAATTGAGCACAATTGATGCCAATCGGGCTTGTGATATTACAACTAGCCTAATGCAAGTGATTGGAAGCCCATTTACATTGCGAAAAATCCAAAAAATTATATGAAGAGAGAATTGTGTTCTTTTGGACTCAAACGAATCTAAAAGTAATAAACAAAGAGCATGTGTCTTTTGAGGTTTATTGCATCAAACTGCGGCTGATTGAAGCAAATAAGATTTTGACCATTTAAATAAACTAACCTAATGAAGAGATTGGAGCAATTGCATTATGGAAAACCCAAAAGAATCAAGAAAAGCCTATTATATTCAAACGAACCTAATAAAACTAACAAAGTTGAATTGTGTTCTTTGGAAAAGGTTTTATTGCATTCAATGAGGCTACTTGAGCAAAATAAATTTGACTTTAAAAGCTAACTAATTGCCAAAGAGATTGGAAGCCAAATTGCATTATGGAAAATCAAAAAGAGAATCAAAGGAAAAGCCTATTTGCATTCAAACGACCTATCAGAAACAAAACAAATAAAATTGGTTTATTTTTGAGGTTTATTGCATTCAATTAAAGGCAAACTTGATAAAAAATGTTTGTGACTTACAACTAACCTATATGCAAGTGATTGGATCCAATTGATAGAGAAAAACAAAAAAGAATCAAAGAAAAAGCCTATGCCACTCAAATTAAGCTCTAGAAACAACAAAATAGGGAATTTGCCTCTTTTGAGGATTTAATGCGTTCAAATGAGCACACTTGATCGCAAATAGTCTTTTACTATAACTAACTTAATGCAAAGATTGGAAGCGAATTGATTGATTAAACCCAAAAGAATCAAAGAAAAGGCCTATTCCATTCAAATGACCTAATAGAAACAACCCAAATAGAAATTACGTTCCTTTGAGGTTTTATTGCTTCAAATTAAAGCACACTGATGCAAATAGGCTGTGACATTACAACTAACCTAATGCAAGAGATTAGGAGCCAATTGCATTTGGAAAATCAAAAGAATCAAAGAAAAGCCTATTTGCATTTCAAACGAACTAGTAGAAACAAACAAATAAAATGCGTATTTTGAGGTTATTGCATTCAAATAAAGCAAACTTGCATGAAAAATGGTTTGTGACATTACAACTAAACCATGCAAGTGATTGGAATCCAATTGATAGAGGAACCAAAGAATCAAGAAAAAGTATTGCATTCAAATTAAGCTATAGAAACAAAAAAATATAATTGTATTCTTTGATGTTTAATGCGTTCAAATGAAGCACACTTAAATCAAAATAGTCTTTGCATTATAACTAACTTAAGCAAGAGATGGAAGCAATTGCATTGATGAAAAACCTAAAAGAATCAAAGTAAAGCCTATCCATTCAAATGAACCATAAATAGAAAACAAACAAATAGAATGCCTTCTTTTGAGGTTATGCATTAAATTTAAAGCACACTTGATGCAATAGGCTTGTGACATTACAACTAAACTAATGCAGGATAAAGCCAATGCACTGCGGCAATCCAAAGAATCATGCAAAGCCTATTGGACTCAAAACGAACTAATAGTAACAAACAAAGATAATTGTGTTTCTTTTGAGATTTATTGCATTCAAATGAGGCGCGTTTACTTGATGCAAATAAGATTTGACATTAAACTAACCTAAGCAAGAGATTGGAAGGCCAATGCATTATGGAAAATCCAAAAAGAATAAAAAAAAGCCCATTGCTCAAACGAACCTAATAGAACAAACCCAAATAGAATTGCGTTCTATTGAGGTTTAACATTTCAAAATGAAGAAACATTGATTGATAATGGCTTTGACATTACAACCAAGCTAATGCAAGTGAGTGGAAAGCCATTGCAATTGAGAAACCCAAAAAGAATCAAAGAAAAGCCCTATTGCAATCAAAATAAGCTACTAGAAACAACAAAAGAAATTGCGTTCTATTGAGGTTTATTGCATTCAAATGAAGCAAATTTAGAAATTAGTCTTTGTGACATTACACTAACCTAATGTAAGAGATTAGAGCCAATTGCAATTGCGGAAAATCCAAAGATCCTAGAAAAGGCCTATTGGACTCAAACGAACCTAATAGTTAACAAAAAAGCGAGAATTGTGTTCTTTAAGGTTTATTGCATTCAAATGAGCACACTTGATGCAAATAGGCTTGTGACATACAACTAACCTTGTAAAGATATTGGAAGCCAATGCATTATGGAAAACAAAAGATCAAAAGAAAGCCTATTACATCAAACGTACTAATAGAAACTAACAAAGAGAATGTGTTCTTTTGGTTTATTGCTCCAAATTGAGGCGTCTTGATGCCAAAAGATTTTGACATTAAAAACTACCTAATTCAAGAGGATTGGAGCCAATTGCATTATGGAAAATCCAAAAGAATCAGAGAAAGCCTTTACATCAAACGAACCTAGTTAGAAAACAAACAATAAAATTGCGTTTCTTTTGAGGTTTATTGCCCTTCAAATGAATCACACTTATTGAAAAATTGGCTTGTGGCTTTAGAACTAACTAATTCAAGAGATTGGAAGCCAATGCATTGATGAAAAAACCCAAGAATCAAAGAAAAGCCTATTCAATTCAAAGAACCTAATACATAAACAAATTGAATTGTGTTCTTTTGAGGTTTAGGTGCTTTCAATTGAGCACAATTATGCAAATCGCTTGTATTTACAACTAGCCTAATGCAAGTAATTGGAGCAACACATTGCGAAAAATCCAAAAAATTTATAGAAGGAGGAGTGGTCTTTTGAGTTTATTGCATTCAAATGCGGCGTACTTGATGCAAATAAGATTTTGCATTAAACTAACCTAATTGCACGAGATTGGAGCCAATTGCATATGAAAACCTAAAAGATCAAAGAAAAGCCTTTATTTCAAACGACCTAATAGGAAAACTAACAAAGAGGAATGTGTTCTTTTGAGGTTTTATTGCATTCAAATGAGCGTACTTGATGCAATTAGATTTTGACTTTTAAAACTAACCTAATGCAAGAGATTGGAAGCAAATTGCACCCCTTTTGGAAATCCAAAATAATTCAAGAAAGCCTGATTGCATCTCAAACGAACCTAGCAGAAACAAAACAAATAAAATTGCTTATTTTGGGTGTTATTGCATTCAAATAAAGCAACTTGATAAAAAATTGTTTTGTGACATCTACAACTAACCTAATGCAAGTTGATGAATCCTAATTGCATAGAGGAAAACAAAAAAAGAATCAAGAAGGCTATTGCACTCAAATAAGCTACTAGAAACAAACAAATAGAATTGTATTCTTGAGGATTAATGCGTTCAAATGAAGCCACACTGATGCAAAATAGTCTTTTGACATTATAACTAACTTAATGCAAGAGATTGGAAGCGATTGCATTATGAAAAACCCAAAAGAATCAAAGAAACCTATTCCATCTAATGAAAACCTAATAAACAAACAAATGAATTACGTTCCTTGAGGTTATTGCATTCAAATAAAAGACACTTATGCAAATAGGCTGTGACATTTACAACTAACTAATGCCAAGAGATTAGAAGCCAATTGCATTATGGAAAATCACAACAAGAATAAAGAAAGCCTATTGCATTCAACGAACCTAGTAAGAAGAAACAAAACAATAACATTGCGTTTTTTGAGGTTTTTTGCATTCAATAAAGCAAACTTGATGAAAAATGGTTTGTGACATTACAACTAACCTAATGCAAGATGATTGGAACCAATTGCATAGAGGAAACAAAAAAGAAGAATCAAAGAAAAGCCTATTGCACTCAAATTAAGCTACAGAACAAACAAATATAATTGTATTCTTTTGAGTTTAATGCGTTACAAATGAAGCACACTTAAACAAAATGTCTTTTGGACATTATAACCTAAACTTAATGCAAGAGATTGGAGCGAATTGCATTGATGGAAAACGCTTTACAACCGCATGCTCAACTATTCCATTCACCATAGTCAGAGCCCGAACTAATAGAACACAAACAAATAGATGCCTCCTTTGAGGTTGTATCGCATTATTTGTT
>SNQN01007958.1:0-31163 GCA_008642245.1 Bassia scoparia | reverse complement strand
CAGGAGACGATATAAGGGGGGAAACACCTTGTTGCATGTTGGTTACTTTGATCGCATGGCTAGGCAAGTCCTATCTCGCCCATGGCCGTGTGTGCACGTGTACTGATGCGTGTTGGCATAAGAGCGTACTTGGGCCATAATCGCCTAATTGCTAGTGGTGAAAACTGGACCAATGCTCACTTTTAGGCATGGACATCTTTGGGACTTACCCAGCCTGACCATCAGTACTGCTAGAATGACCTAGTGGTGTTGAACTATAAATCAATGTTGTGTGTGTTACTTTGAAGTGCATATGTGACTTAGGACTCTTAGCCTTGGTACGGTATTAGACTTACACATCACATAAGGCATACAGATATGATGTCTTTAGTTAGACCATAGATTAACATACATTGCATATTAAGTCCATCATTTTGTAAAAGGTCATCCTTTTCAAAAAAAAGAAAAAAAAAGAGGAAAGAAAAAAAAAGAAATAAAAAAACAAGAGGTGAGAATAAAAACAAAGCAAAAATCGAAAAAACACAAAAGGGGAAAGGGATGACCATGCATTCAATATGTTTTTTTGCCATTAGGATCAATTGCATATAGAAGACGATCATGTTAGGTCCATGCATAGTCTTGAGTCGAGTGAAGCATCGAATTAATCTGTCGCTCTTGTTACTTGGCAGAATTCAACATGCTTCCCGTTTGGGTTCGCAAAGCTAATCAGAACTGAGTTCGAGAGGAGTCAGTCACTACCATCCCACTCGCAAAGCAACCTTTCAAGAAGTCCACCAAGTCCTAGATCACTCCATCATTCACGGATGAGCGACGACCACGTTAGAAGATGGATGAGCTCGCTGACCTGTGGCAACTAGCCAAGATGGGGAAAATCTCGCCACCAAATCTCGTTCTGCTGGCCCATAGCTAAGAACATGGGAGAAGATGTCAAAGACACTTGATGGCAGACTTACTAGAAAAACTGAGATGAGATGTCCCCTGCTGCCATAAACTCCCATGACAATTTCAGCCAATGATTCCCTCATTCAGACGCTACTGACGATGCCCGTTCATCTCAAGGCTTTTAAGGCTACCTGTCTTCAGGGGGGTCGACTCGCCTTCTATCAAGAAGGTCTTTCCACTTTCCGCTCAGCACCTGTGTGCCAGAAATGGATTCTTCTCCCTGTCCTGAGAAGGAACTGAAACTGTTGGGAGATGTTGCCTTCTTTTACTGACTCGTTACAAGGGACATTCAAAGTCAAGACCTCTTTTCTCGTGAACTTGAAATCCTGAAATCAAGGCAGAAAGAGGATTTTACTCATTTCTCTCTAAATGGAAGAGGCTGCTGCACAATGGTTATACTCCTCTGAAATTGAAATGGGAAGTTTCATATCGAACTTGCACCTAAGACTACAAGAATCATCTTCCGCTATCTGGGCTATATACTTCGATAAGTCTACCACATTGGTATTGCATTGAGGATGAACTTATTGAAAGAAATACAGTAATATTCTGGCACTAACAAACCCAAGATACAACAACAAAGAAGGACAATGCTGGTTCTTCAAGACAATGTTTATGCACTGCAAGCTACTCTGGTGTCCCAAGGATCAAGGTTATTATCGTCCTAGCGTGAGTATTTCCATTGGGCATGATACACTCAAGCACTTGAAGACTTCACAATAAGGGAAGCTAACACCTATTGGACCATCCGATCCTCTCCAGAGACAAAGAGTAGAACTGGAATCCAACGCCTATTGCAATACATCAAAGGTAGAGGTTCATACAACTGAGACTGTTTTATAAGCTAAATGATGCGATCCATAGACCATGGAGAAGGATGGAAGGGCTCCCACTGTCACCAGGTGCAAAAACCGAACATCAATCCAACCCTCACACTCCAATGATTTTATTGATGAAAGAAACACTTTGACCCTATCTGTCCTCCATTATCCAGTGGTCAAAACTGGTCGATGTCATCTCTACTCTTCAAATGACACTTCTGTTAATGCTTATGGGACAGCGAAACGATGACACGACACTATGAAGGCGTGCCGAACTATCGCAATGCCTGACAGAGAAGATCTTGAACGAAGAATTCCTGGATCAAGAAATTCTCCAAGGCACCAGGACGATGTCATGTACTTACAAGAAGATGACGTGTTCCTGACGTCACTCCAGCAGACACTGTTCCTACTCATATCAATCCACCACAAGAAGAGAATCCATTATCAAGCAACTTAAAGAACAAAGCCGAACTGAACGTTGGCATTGATCGTCACTACTTCGAAGAGTCACCGTGAGGCTCCCTCAAAGCCTCACTGAAATCAATTGTTCGAGCGAGACAATCCTGAAGGGCTGGTCAATTTCATAACCATCACGCTGTCTCTCCTTAGGTCGTATTTTCTGCGATGATCTGCCTCCTGAGGGGCCCCATCACAATAACTTCACTCACTGTGTGTGTAGGCAGTTCAACATTCCAATGAATATTGGCTGACGACCACTGGATCTGCCATCATTTTGCCCTTTGGACTGCTTCAAAAGCTTGGGTCGCATAGATGATCTCAGCCTAATACTCAAACATTCGTGCTTACGACAATTCGAAGAGACAGGCTCTTGGAATCATATATGCTCAACATTGCTGCTGGACCAATCTGAAAAAAAGGGTGAAGTTCATGTGATGGATGTCAAATCATTCATCTACTGCTGGTCGTCCTTGGCTTCATGAACTAGGCCGCTGTCGCCCTCGCTTACCATGCAAAAAAGTCAAGTCTCTACTTCATGGCGTCCGTAACTATCGATGCGTCTCCATGAAAATCCAGCTATAGGCGAATCACCTCAGTCCAGCAACGACATGAAGACGAGGACTTTGGGGCTTTTCGACTGCTGTGATTGAAGAATCCCCTTATGATGCCATCTCACTATCCATGCTATACTGAAGATACAAGGCTACTCTTCCTGGAATGGCCTTAGGATCCACAAGGAGCATCTTCATACCTCGCTCTGATTGCCGCAGAATGAATGACAAGTTTGGACTGGGAAATAGCTCTCCTACAAAAAAAAAAAGAAAAATAAAAAGAATTTAAGGGAGAAGCACTGAAATATGCTTCCTTGAAGAAGAATGAGCTAATAATGGGTCCACCACTCGCCCTATGACTTACTCTCAATGGCTAATTTATGCGAGAATGGAGAGGAATTTCCGAGCTTGACTTCCCTGAACCTCTCCTAACTGCTGATGGCAAATAAGTATCCAGGATCTCGAGTATTCAAGACTGTGACTTCATTGAAGATTGGTTAACGACCCTGTCAAAACTGCAACCCCTGTGATATCACTTGGCTTGGGTCTACTCTTTGGTATGGAAAAGATAAGGAAAAGCTACTGTTTTCAAAAGGTGGCGAGCTTATGAGTCCCTTTGACCCATACCAAGCTGATTACTCCTGCAACTGACAATGGTTCGAGGATGGCGAAAACTTGAAGATCACTGCACCTGACGCCACAAGTTCATTTCACTGCTGGAGAGGGACCAATGTTTGAGGAAATCTGAGTCTGAGGAAGGTTCTGAGTCTGAGTCTATCCTAAGTTTAGGGAGTCTAGTGTTAGTCAAGGTCAAAGGGACGGTCCATGTTGGACCAAATAAACCTGTTTTGGAGTCTAATAATGTTCTCTCAACCTCTTCCTGAGGTTTCTCTTTTCGATGTAATGATTTCTGAATTCATAAGACTATGCCTTTCGCTTACCTCGTCTTCTTCTCCTCCTTAAAAATTGGACTTGCTTTAATCTGACGCTCTTATGAACAAAACGTGATGACTTATAAAGCAATGGAAAAGACATGAGCAAAGAAACCCCATCATTGAAGAACGAAGAAAATCACATTTCCAGCAATGATGAGCCACAAAGGTAAAGAATAGGTCTTCAGCCTTAACCTGCAGGAGAAAGGGCACAGTTAGTCAGAACTCTCAAAGAAATACAAGATGTGTTCGCATGGTCTTTTACCGACATGCAGGGATCCGATCCAGAGATTGCCGAACATACATAATCTGAATCAAAGGGGCAAACTGTCAAGCAGAAACAAGGACGAATGAAACCTGAAAATAGCACTCAATGATTGAAGTAAGAGCGTGATCAAGCAGTTAGAAGGCAGTTCATTAAGCAGTGCATTCGATGGATTGCCCAATATAGTCCAGTTATGAGAAGGATGGAAGAGTCCGAATGTGTGTTGATTTCCGCGATTTAACAAAGCAAGGCCCAAAGGATGATTACCCTTAACCAACACATAGACATCCTGGTGGATAAATACGCAAATCAGCTCTGTTACCTTCTGGATGGATATGCAGGGTATAATAAGTAAAGATGGCCGAAAAAGGACATGGAGAAAACAACCTTCATCATCTCCAATGGGACATATGCTACAAAATAACGGTCATGCCTTTAGGTTTGAAAACGCCGCGAGCACCTATCACCGCCTGCATACCCTTCTGCATGACATGAGATAGGAAGTGGAAGTATACGTGAAATGACATGATAGTGAAGGCAAAGGAACGACAGGTATAAGCTGTCTTAAGAAAGTTCTTCGAGAGGCTTCGCAAATACAAGATAGATCTCAATCCGCAAATGTGCATTGCAGTTACTCTGGAAGCTCCTTTGGGTATGTCATTAGCAGCCCGAGGCATGAAATCGACCCTTCAATAGTCAATACCATAATGTCCCCTTAAACCTGCCTTCAAACGACAAGGAGATTCGAGGATTTTTGGGACGCAGCCTTCAATACTCAGCAGGTTCATCTCCAAACTCAATATATTGTGAAACCCATCTTACAAGCTTCGGAAGGATGAACAAAGACTTGGACGATGAATGTCAACAGGCTTTTGACAAAGTGGAAGAGTACACTCTCCAACCCCCAGTTCTCTTACCACCAGTTCTGGCTTACACTACGGCTCTACCTTATCTGTCACTCAAACAGTGCTGGAGCAATGCTTGCTCAAGAAGCTAACGGGAAGGAAAATGCCAATATATTTATTTGAGTAAAAAGTTTCTCCAATATAGACGAGGTATTCAAATACGGAGAAGCTTTGCCATTGCATTGGTTTGGGCGACCAAAACTGCGAGCTATCTTCTTACACCACACAGTCCACTTGTCTTCGAAAGCTGGATCCATTGAAGTTTCTGGAAACCTGCGATGAGTGACGCCTATCAAGATGGGTGGTTATGCTTTTCCGAATTTGATCTCAAGTATTTTCAAAAGGCCATCAAGGAAGCATTGTTCCTGAAATTTCTGGCCAATTCGCCTGGAGTAAGCAGAAGCCAGAAGATTGATTCCTGCGAGGATCTATTGATGACTGAAGACGGGACTTGGTGTATACTTGATGGATCGTCAACATCAAAAAGGATGCGTGTGGCATTACTTTCTGGTATCCCAGAAGGAAGAGCCCACCGATTTCGTAAAGCTAGAAACTTCAATGTTACAAAACACGCAGTTTTGAATAATGAGGCCTGCATAATTGGGTTAGAATCAGCCATGGATCGGAGTAGAAGTTGAGGGTAATACGGAGACTCTCTTGATCATCAATCAATCTTGGGAATGGAATAGTCAGAATGAAGTTGGCCTTATCAATGCACATCTAGAGACAATTGCCCAACATTCAAAGTAAGAGTATTCTATCGCTCCGGCGAGACGACAAACTCAATTTGCAGACAGCTTTGGCTAAGTTAGTCTTCGTATGATTAACCCCAACTCTTTACTCCATGGCCTCAAGTCCGAAAGCGACAAAGCCGCAGCTCATTCAATGCCTTAGGGGTGAAGAACAAGCCATATCGTCAGTGAGGGAAACAAAGGCATTGGTATCAATATCTTGAAGTTCTGCAAAACGACTGGAATTACCCCAAGCCTCGAAGAAAGCACAAACAGCCAAGCGATTTGGCATAAACTAGTGCTAACACGAGGGGAAAACGCACAAAAGGGGCATCACGGTCGCTCATTGCTTTGCATTCTCAAGAGAAGAAAAGTGATCATGGATAACGTGCATGGCGCGTGTGTGGCAGCATATGAGTGGAAAATGTTTGGCAAGGAAATAATCACCTTGGTTTATTATTGGAATAAAACCATGGAAGAAGGACCGTCAGACTTTCAAGAGTGTGACACTGTGGCCAAAAGAATGCCAACCGCACATGTACCTCCATCCTGCTTTATACTTTCACTTCCCCTTGGCCCATTTTCACATGGGCAATGACAATAATTGGAAAGATTTACCCTCAGGACAAGGTGGACATGAATTCATCTTAGTGCCATCGATTATCACGAAATGGGTGGAGCAGCCTCCTATGCTACTCTTCAAGCGTAAACTGTGGCAAATTCATTGAGACAAATCATTGTTTGTCGCTTTGGAGTGCACATGAAATATTGCGACACGGCCCACACATTTCCAGAAAAGAAGCACTGAGTTGATTGCCAAGTATAAAATTCAGCATCAATCGGTCCTTCCCGTATCGGCCTCAAACCAACGGAGCTGTAGAGGCGCGAACAAGAATGTAAAGACAATCATCGCCAACAATGATGAAACTTATAAGGATTGGCCCCACAGCTCCTTTCGCTCTTTGGGAATCGAACTTCAATTCGGACCTCCACGGGATATCACCTCGTACTCACTGTTTATGAACAGAAGTGGTTCAAACCAAATTGAAATGTGGAAGTTCCATCACTACGAATTTGCTCGAAAAGCAAAGCCCGAGGCCGAGTGGTTCGTGCAAGATATGACGAACTCACACTATTTGGATGGGAGGCGCCTCGCCGCCTTAAAAACGGCATAATCTATCAACAAGGATTCGAGGCATTTCAACAAGGGTGTTTAAACCTGTAACATCAAGGAAGGTGATTGGTGTTGAAGGCAGTTAAGAAAAATGTTTAGACCCTCGTGGCAAGTTCCGTCCAAACTTGGGCAGGTCTACATATGTCAAAGAACATTCTATCTGGAGGGGCCTAGAGGTTGATAGATATCGAATGGCGCGAGTTTGCAAGCATCATCAAATGGACCAATTAAGAAATACTAATTTAAGGCCCATAAAGCTTGAACATTACTTCAACACCTCAGCTATTGAACTGACGAGAGGCTGTTCATATTGATTACGTAGGCAACTTCTTTTGCAGTGCGGCCCCATTAAGTATATTTCCCATCCCATTTCTTTGCTCATCTAGTATTCAAAAAGGCAATAAACAACACAAATAATGTATATAATTGTAAGCAAATAAAGAGTTGTTTTATTAAATTTTATTAAGTTCAATAACATAAGTGCTAATAAAATAAAATATGGCCGCAGGCCTGTAGAAAGCTAAAGAAATAAAGAGTCAATCTTCTTCTCCTTATCCATTCCATTTGCATTTGCTCTTTGTCCATCGCAATTCCTTCCTTTTCACTCCCTTGTGCCGCTTCTTTGGCTATAAGTCTCTTCAACTTTCTTTTCTTGGCATAGTTTTCTGAGCCTTGGGTCTTGGATTTCTTGACTTTCCTCATTCCAGTGGCCTAGTCTGACTCTCAAACAGGTATTGGGTCCAAGTCTGTCTTGACTGAGTTTAGCAGTCAGTTCTTTTTCGAACGCTAGGGTAGGAACAAAGGCATCTTTATGTCCAAAGGGTCGTTTCTTCTTAAGTTCGTTTTTCTCTCCCGCACCTATGGCCAGCACAGCTGTCGTGTTAGTTGCAAGTCATCCATCTTATAGAACGCGAAGTGTTCGCATCAACGCCCATACAAGATCCAATACCTCCCAGCTTAGGACGGGCACCCAAAAATCACCCACCTCTCAAGGAACGCCTAACAATTGAGTGATTTCGGAGGCCTACGAGATCACGATCTGGGATGACTTGTTTCCGCCATAACTGACATTAGACGGACGGAAAATAGAAGTCAATGCCCGCAGACCACTAATAGTCAAGCCCCTCCTCATCATCCGATGTCATCATTCCTGAATACGCCACATGGAACAAACCCACTAATCACAGCTTCTCCACATTCGCAAAGTATCGTACAACTGTCCTCAGAACGTGACAGTACGATCTTTTGCGAGTACAAGTAGTTTTGGTGTTATATGATTCCATGTTTCTCAGGAGGCATAAATCAAGATAACGTTTCATCAACCAAATCTGCAAGCAACATGAATAATTACATGAACACTATACAAGGGATAATACTTTAATTAAAGATTAAGGAATGTAATTCTGCAAAATATGAGGGCAACAAGTCATGAGGTGTTGTAAGGATCTTTTTCCAAGTCATCCAAAGCAATGCCAACATCTCCCGCAACAAAGTAAGAGGGTGAAGACCACCCTCGCATGCTCAACAACAGAAATAACGAGGCAAGACCGAATTTTCCGACTTTTGAGGAAAGAGATAATGGCAGAAATAGCAAAAAATAAGGACTCTCCTCCTATGAGCATCACTAATCCTACCCATTGTTCTATGGTCAATTCATCTCAATAAATCCAACTTCGTTGGCTCAAACACAATGTTATAACGTTGCGTTCTCAGTCCAATAAATTTCAAAAAATTGATAAAGAATTCTACAAGTCAGGGGCGCAAGAGGGTGATCATAGGCCATCCAATAATGGCATTAAATCTCTTCAGGCATGGTGTAATTTCATTACTTATTAAGCAAAAGGAACTGAGTGCGAGGATTCAAAACTTATAGAGCAGTAAGAAGGCAATATCAATTTTCACAAACTGAACGTCAGAAAAACGCTGCAAATGATGGTCACGAATGTCGCCTTGACCGTGCAGGAGAGATCACGTATCCATGAGTCCAGAGCGAAATCACCTGCGAGCCATGCCTCGAAGTGACTTCAGAGATATTAACGTGTTTTAAGTTTGGTAGTAAAAGAGACGTATACGTTTTCGAGTGCATAAGTCCCAAAACCTACGCTTATTTATAATACATATGCGAAATTGAGAACGAAAAGCCATCAGACTCGAGACGTATATACGTGGAATGGAGCGTAATATACGTGGTCGGAGTATATACGCTCCATTCTGAGCGTATATACGCAGAAATGGATCCGTAAAAATTGCCAAAAAATTTAAGGAAAGTACGACAAGAGCAGCGTATATACGCTACTCAGGAGGTATAGTACGCAGGGGCAGCGTATATACGCTCCTGAAAGCGTATAACGCTCCTAATACTGCACATTTGCTCATTTCGATTGCCTTTCCCTCGATTTCAGAGCAAATGCCTGCTATTTCAGCCTATTTGCAAATCAGGGGAGATTGTCGTTTCCCGGCTAATACATGATGCTTCACACGACTCGAACGAACTCGTAGATTGTCGTTTTGTTTGTTTGTTTTTGGGAGAAGTCGTGCTCCCACGAGTCGTTGCATAAACACACAGCAATACATGCATAAACACTCATACATTACAAACACATACGCCATATACACATAAGTCTCATACATACAAAGCACATACGTACATTCATTACATTCATACATAGTTTGCATATCATACAACCCGAAGTGGTCACAGCCTAAGTGTTCCTAATTTACTGAGGTGCACCCTCCAGTCCCACTACTCATCTCCTGAGTTCATGTAAGCGATAACCACTGGGTGCAATAATTCTGGGAACATGAAACGGGTGTCGCGCACTCGAGAAGGCACGTGAAGAGCGCTAGATGGCTGGGGCTAAATGTGAGAAGGTTGAACACGAACTGTGATCCTGCCTGAAAAGCAACACTGGAGTCGAGAAATGAGGCATGAAAGAGGGCTGAGGCGCAGACTGTGTTTTGACCCTGAGGTAAAAAGCAGAGATAACATTCCATACGAGCCTAAGCATTGGAAACATGAAACAAGAAATGAGGGTGAAGGATACATACCCAATGAGCTTGTCGAATCTTCAAGTTCCATTTAAGAATAATCACCCCCTCAGCAGTCGCTCTGATCCCTGCTACGGTCAAACTGAAGAAATGGACAAGTTGTTAGCTCACAGCGAAATGAAATATAGAAGAAACAAACATATACTCACTTCTTCGAAGTCAGGTGGGCAAGAACGGGTAGCATGCACTCTGCCATCAGGCGCCTCGGCCAAGGTCTCCTGTATTACCGGAACCAAATCGCCCCTCATAACACACTGATCGGCTCAAGATCAGCGAAAGGAACAACTCACTCGTCGAACTCCACTCGTCAAATCAAGCTACAAAACAAGAAAAGCTGATTTAAAATGGCATTCGCAACAAACAAGTTCAGAACACAAAGGAAAGTGCAAATAGCTGGGAACGCAATAACTTGCCAGCAGAGCCAACGGCGAGGGAAATCACACTCACTATAAGCCACACCCTCAATAAGAAGAGAAGTTGAATCAACAGCCTCGAAAGAGTTTCAAGTGCCCGCAGAGGTTTGAATCATCATTATTGGCCGAGGATCTGCAGGACCAAGGAAATCTCGAGCATACTGCCGTCACTACAACGTTCGCCAGGTAGAACACTGCGTCAGTAGGCGTTTTGAACACGCGACGAGTCCCGGTCATCGGAAAGTGCTAAAAGGCCAGCAACTGAATGATAACTCCGACAAAAGGACGAAAAGTGCACCTAGTTTAAAGAGCATGGAAAATGTCACA
Source organism: Bassia scoparia (assembly GCA_008642245.1). Lineage (NCBI taxonomy): Eukaryota > Viridiplantae > Streptophyta > Magnoliopsida > Caryophyllales > Amaranthaceae > Bassia > Bassia scoparia. The sequence continues at coordinate 20,592 of SNQN01007958.1, read as the reverse complement.
CAATATTAAAAAGTGAAAAAGAAGAAACAAGGGGCAAGTATCTACCTCGTGAGCCTTCATACGCTTGATTTCTTACGAGTGTCAATCAGCGCATTGGGGTCTAGGTCTGACGCCTGCGCCAACAACATAGCAGCAGGGTCTGCGAGGCCAGGAGCGCTGGGGCTAGAGGGCGAAGATAAGAATGAAGCCAGAGCTGCAAAACTCAGCAATAAGTCAACATGTTAAGTGAGAAGACAAAGAAGGAAGGGCAAAATAGTACCATCACTCGCCATGGGCCTCTAATCGCTACTCACTCGACAATCTAACTGCCGCAAGCTTTTCTCATGCTCACAAGCAGCTGAGCATAACCAAACCAGCCATGTCATAATGCTGAACTTGGTTCCCAAATCCCCAGGGAGCAAGGTAACGCAACTGGCAACGGCCTTCAGCCGGGCGTCTGGTACAAGAAGCTGTTTGAATCATCAACAGCAAGGAAATGCGAAGCTCGCTGGCCCTCAGTAACGTCATCCTCACAACCCTATAAGAGTACCCAGGCTTTACGCTGCTCTCTTCTCGGAAAGGAAGCACAAATAAGGGCCAAGCAGTCTGAGGCAGCTCTGCTGAAACTAGTGTTCAAGAAGAACTCAATCACCACAGGTTTGGCTCGGTGAAGACAGGCCTGTGAGCATAGCGAACGTTCAAGGTGATAGTCATTCACACATGGGGAAGTGGAAAGTGTTGGTCGTGTCCCAAAACAGCTCCAACAATCAAGAGTGAAAGGATGAGGAGCCCGGTAGTCAAAGTCATTGATTTGATGGTTTTCTACAAAGTGATGAACCAGGTATGCTCCATAAGTCGCATGACTCTGGGTCTCAAGTGTGTCTGAGCAGAAAAAGCTGGCACCCCGTGAGAAATGACCGTATCCTCGCAGCTCGTAGTTTCCTGCAAAGCAAAACAATTCATATAAATGACCATATCAAAAGAAAAGAAAGGAAAAGAGAAGGCTGATGCTTACAATCCCTGAAAGAGGACGAACGATAATATGGTTTTTCCCTATAGCTACATAACTGATCTGGGGACCAGGATGGCATTTCCAGTATTCTTCCGACTAGAACGGGTAGAACGTCTCCCACTCCTCGGGAATTCTCCTCCATAGGTTCTGCCATGCTGACAAAAGAGGATACAAATAAAGAAATAAATCGGCAGCATAACGCTATTACAGGACAAAACTAAATAGCCCTGCAAGGTTGATAACCACAAGCATACATTACACAAATAACTTTGAAATAGAGTTCTAAGGTCATTGTGTAGTGAAACCAACACACATATGAGGTACAAGCAATCTCACTTCAAGGGCCATACATTACGTGCATAGCTTTGGAATAAGTTTCGAATTATCATGTAGTGAATAGGCAAAGCAATTCCAATTCCAAGGATACACATTACTTGAATAACTTGAAATAATGTTTTAAAGTCATCGTGTGATGAAAGCAGTTACAAACATCATTCCTGAAGAAATCGGGGGCTACGACATTATGCTTTCGATTCTTAAACACATTTTTTGAATAGAAGCATGGGAAAGCATGGAATGAGCTTTTGTGGTCACTAAATTGCTTCATATCAAGTTTTGAATGATATAGCTAACGGTTAGAACAAGCTTTGAAAAAACGATTAAAGAAGTTCAAAGCTCATCATCAAGTTTTTCAAGTCTTGAAATGCCTTGAAATAGCAAGCAATCATCAAGTTATGAGCTTTTGGTTTTACTCAAGCATACAAGACATGTTTCAAAGTAGTTCATCAACACAAGCCAAAATCATCAAAGGTTCAACCACAAAAGAAGAATTCACATTCCAAGAATCCCAAAGCAACCTAGGCCGAATTGCAAGCCATTTCAAACAAGAGTTGGCCAAAATAGGGAAGAATTCGGCCAAAATTAGAGGGTGTGTGTTCAAGCAACATATCCATCAGGTTTCATCTCAAATTCAACCAAAACAAGCAAAGCACAAGCAACACAATGCCAAACAATTGCAAGCACCAACATGAGCAAATTCAAGCAAAATGAATCATGAACATCAAACCTTAAATTCGAAGGAATGAGACAAAATTCAGAATGAAGGGGATTATACCTGAATTTGGAAGTGAATCTTCAAAGGAATGGCTTTCTAACTTCTCTTGGATTGAATTAAGCAAGAATTCGAGCAAGGTTGGGGAGAAAAGGCAAGCAAGGCTCGAAAATTAGAACAAAATGAGAAATGAACAAAGCACACGAGCAAACTGGAATAAAAACTCCCAAAAGCAGCGTATATACGCTTAAAATCTGCGTATATCGCAGATACTGTGCGTATATACGCAGGTCTTGAGCGTATATACGCTCACCTGCTTTCCCATTTTGTCTTTTGGCTTGTCGCGCATTATTCGATCATCCACGGTCGTTCACACTCCCGGAATATCAGGCAATACTTTCAAAACCTTGCAAAATTACAACATTACCCTCCAAGCAGCAAAAATTACCAAAATACCCTTAATTGGGTATAATCAAGAATCTTCAAGGCATTCCAACGTCGACATTTCAAAGCAACCTCCAAAGATACACACTCTCTCTCGGGTTTGGAATCTTCTCCCGCGCCAGAAGTTCACATATGCTCACTTCGGCTACGATTTCTCCCGCTACAGAAATCTCAAGCAAATACATCTTTCGGGTCTACGGTTTCTCCGCTACAGAATCTCAAGCAAATACATCTTTCGGGTCTACGGTTTCTCCCGCTACAGAAATCTCAAGCAAATACATCTTTCGGGTCTACGGTTTCTCCCGCTACAGAAATCTCAAGCAAATACATCTTTCGGGTTAAACGATTTTCTCCGCTCAGAAATCCAGCACAATCATATCTCGGGTTTTGGAATCTTCTCCCGCTCAAGAAGTTCCGCGCATTCTCGGGTTTTGAATTTTCTCCCGCACAGAAATTCGCACACACACATCGCAACTCTCCCGAAAGCCAAGGTCAGCCGTAGGAAGAAACCACCAGGATCCAGGCGCTTCCAAGGGCACAACACCGCATGGGCGCGTACAGGTAAAACTAACATTTGTTTTGGCAGGTACCGGCGTACAGGAACTCAGGGTCGCAGAACGTCTTGAGTTGCTCTCCGCCCGAATCGAATACTTTGACTTCGTCTTACGAGACTATCGTCTCTTCAGACTCAGTCAAAGTGGGGCTTCTGTAGACCTACTGAAATGTGTCTCCCCAAATGAGTAATCCGTGATGAACATACCGCGCTCGCGTTGTTTCGAATCAGAAAAGATGCTTTGAATTCATAAAAGTTGGAAATACGCAAGGTCGTACTCGGAAATATTGAGCAAAGGTCAAAGGCAAGGCAAAATATTTCTTTCGTTTTTTCAAAGGTTTTCAAAGGTTTTCAAAAGGTTTTCAAAGGCGATTCTCATGCTTTTTGAGTGTTCATCATGTCGTAACATTTTCTGAATCCGCCAGTATTTTTAAATTATTTTTCTGATTTTTCTATGATTTTCTATGAATTTTGCAATGTTTAATACGCAGAATACACAGAAATAAACAGAATAATTAGAAAAATACTCCGGAAATACGTGGAACCTTCTAGAATTTCTAGAACTCTTGCTGGAGAGCAAGGGTGTAGGTGCGTTGAATCAGGGAAATCACGAATAAAATCGGAGGAAATCGAAATATTCGAGTTTTTGGAAAATATATACGAAAATATTGAGCGTATATACGCAACTGTTGAGCGTATATACGCTCACAGAGCGTATAAACGCTCAACAGGAGCGTATATACGCTCAATATACACATACGAAATTTCAAAAAAATTATGGAAAGAAGGCAGCGTATATACGCTGTATACGAGCGTAATACGCAGGAAGCAGCGTATATACGCTCAATACAGCGTATATACGCAGGGTTTATTTGCTCGAAAATTGCCTCGTGCCTATAAATACACTCCTGCCTTGCTCAGTCCGAGACACGCTTTCACACTTTCACTCGATTCATACACTGCATACTCTCTCTCTCTCGAAAACACTCAAAACACATTAACTTTCGTTTTAGTTCAAAGCATCATTCTTTGTCGAATCAACAAGCGATAACAAAGGTTGAATTCTGAGATTACTCACCAATAATCTCTCTCACTTCTTTTAATATTGACTAACCATTGTTATGAGTTTTTAATATAATTAAAACAATGTAGAAACTCACTTTTAACTGTTTCATGTAAATATGTAGGGTTTTCACAATGTTGCATGGTTTCATTGGTTTTTGGTTTCATTTCATTATTATTATTCTTGTCAAATACTAACAATTTTTTCTCTGTATAGGCAATTGAAGGCGAAGATCCATTGTCGGCCTTGCATTTACCAAGGACTAACAATGATTTTCTTTGTTTTCATGTAGCGATTCAAGGCAAAGATGTCTCATTGCGTTTTAACAAACTAACTTTGTTTTCTTTGCAGATTTAGGGTAAGATGAGTTTGCATATACTTTGAAGTTTATGCACTTCACCTTATTGCATATTGTCATATTGTCATTGTTGTTGTATAATTTTGTATATGGTTTGCTAAACAAAGACCGGAATTATGTGAATCACTTTAATCAGATTAACTATGGCAACCTGTTTTAGGCACCGTTTTAACATGATTAATACAAAGTGGTCACAATTTCTAGTTAGGTAGTCGTTTGTGCATAGTAGTAACACACTTTCATAGTAATTCTAGGGTAGTTCGCTTTCTAAGGTGCTAAAAAACGTAAGTTATGTGCATTCAATAATCATGATTAATGAATTACAATGAACCGAATAGAGGCGCTACATGCGGCGAATTGGGTTACAGATCTGATTCGTACATGTCCCCGAACCACGACTGGTTACTTGATTGGACGTGGGGCCATTGATTGGCACTAACGTTTCGGGCGTCCGTGAATAACCTATCTAGGCACGGTGGCGACTCCCCTCATTCGACAACACTACCCCAACGCACTCACGTGCGGGATTCCGTGGCTCAAGCCCACGCACAAAGCACCTCGATGTAGTACCAAGCCGCGCGCCCACTATACGCTGAGGGCGCGGCCCACGTCCTACAGGTGGCAGCTTTTATTAACAAGTCAGAACAACTATTAAAATTGTATGAAAACTTTGCATTTTTTCTATATGGTCGCAGCTGCTATTAACAAGTGAGAACAACCATTCAAATTGTATCAAAACTTTGCATATTTTTCTATATGGTGGCACCTGCTATTAACAAGTGAGAACAACCATTCAAATTGTCGATTCGAATACCTGTATTACTAAAACACACAACTAGAAGCTGTTTATAACACAAACCATAGTTGTCCAAAATAAAGTACTAGATTTCATAGACATCTAAAGTTTGCCATATGAAAGGGCAACTTTAGCCAAAAATTACAAGCATTTGTTTCAAGCCAAAGTTATGCATCAAAAGAAAAAGTTACAGCAATTCAAGGCAAAGTTACATTAACTAATAGGAAATGTTCAAAAGTGGCAATTATAGCATGCATAAATCTAACTTCAAGCCAATCTAGCTGATCTTCTGACTGGTTGGGAGAGTGATGCTACATGTGACCCTTCATTTTACCAACTCTATTTGCTTGTGTTGAACTCTAACTGACTTGGACAGTAGGTGTAGGCTGTGTTGCTGCTTGACTGGTCTTTCTCTTCTTCTCCTTTGCCTTAGAGTTTTCTCCTTGTTCTGGTTGAACTTCATTTGCAGTCTTCTCCTTTGCAGTCAATCCTCCCTTGCATGTTTTCATGTTGTGCCCAAACTCATTGGATTTTTAGCACCTCACTGTAGCAGATCTCTTTCCCTTCACCTCCTCATTTTCATCCCTTTTCCTGTTTTTTGTTGGCCTCCCTACACCTCTCTTCCTGACAGGAGGTTTGATGGTTGGAAGTTCAATGTCAGGCCAAGTAAAGCAATCAGTCAGTGGTTGTATGCTACCCATGTATGTTTGCTTGTAAACATTCCCAAAGTACCAACTACTAGTGTAAGTGTAGGGATCTTGCTTTGCATGAAGAATAGCCCTTATTGCATGCTTGCAAGGCACACCAGATATTTGACAAGCTCCACAAACACAAGTTTTTGCATTTAAACTCACAGGAAGGTTTGAATGCCCATCTCTAATCTCATATTCACTTGCTAAACTCTCATAGGCCTTGCAGAATCTAGCATCATGTACAAGCTTCGAAATCCTCTTTGCTATGTTAGGGCATGGCTCATTGTTAGGCCAACTTTCACAATTGCCCCTTCTAGTTGACATTCTATCCATTGTTAATGTCCTAATTCCTGATGAAGAGTATGTATTAACATTATGAATTTGAACCTAATGGATATGAATATGCACAAAAAATAAGGACAAAAGAACACAAATACATTTGTTTTACCTTCAAGCAATGACAGTACAGGCCTGGACCTATCAGATCCAATAGTTTTTTTTTGAAAAAGGTAAAAGAAATTTTATTGCACACAAAAACCAAACAAATACAACAAGAACCAAGCTACAAAACAAGGGAGCTAACAAACACGCCAAAAACACCGCAAACAACAAACAAGGCTACCGACTAGAAAACAGGGACATACCCCACTGTCTATCACTACACCTGAGTTTCCTAGGTAAAACATGATGAAGTCTAACAAAAAGATCAGATTGGAGCCGCTGCATAATACTGGCCGGCCAAGAAATCTGAGCATGCCAAACAACTCTGTTTCTTTCTTGCCATATAATATACATGGTACCAATATACCAGCTATAAAGCACCTGTCTCCGAAATCTCCCCTTAACCACATTCAGACTATCAAGACAAGCATCCYGATTAGACAGATCAACAGAAACATTAGTAGAAGCAGCAGTGATAGCACAACATTGCTGACTATAAGGACAAGCGAAAAACAAGTGATCCATAGACTCATCCTCTAAACCACAAAGAGGACACTCAGCAGACTCCACAACTCCAAAAGCCAACAATTTGTTCCGAGTTCGCAATTTCTGCCACATAATCATCCAACCAATAAACTGATGTCGAGGAATATTAAACCGATTCCAAACCATATCAGCCCATGCGACCGGATCATGAGAGACTCGAAGCCAGTTATAACCACTAGCCATGGTATACCCACTCGGGTTGGCCTTCCAAACCCCACCGGAAAAGCCAGGCTTTAAGATTTCCTTAACTTTCCAGATTTGCTTCCAAGTCCAAATAGCAGAGCTAGGACATGGAACCCGCTTCCAATGCCTATTCTTAATATAAAGATGATCAATCCAACGAAGCCACATACTATCCTGCTTACTAGCAATATTCCAAACTTGTTTTCCAATAGCTGCAGTGTTCCAAGCAAAGCAATCATGCACACCCAAATCACCCTCCTTCTTCGGACGACTATCCCAAGCCACAGGAGGAGGCCTAGAAAAGACAAGTTTACCATCCCATAAAAATTTCCTACACATAGCCTCAATTTGACGCATCACACTTTTAGAGATGATAAAAATGGAAGCCCAATAAGTATGAATTGTGACCAACACAGAGTTAATTAGCTGAGTTCTTCCACGATAAGAAAGGGATCTGCTACTCCAAGAAGCAACTTGGGCTATAATTTTATCCACTAACACCTGACAATCATCCTTAGAAAGTTTTTTGCTACTAATGTTGATCCCCAAATACTTGAACGACAACTGATCAAGCTGAAAACCAGAAGCAGCTACCATAGAAATTTGATCCTCGATGGGCATATTACTGCAATAAATATTAGACTTGCCAGAATTTGCAACCAAGCCAGAACAAGCAGAAAAGGTTGCTAAACATCGTAACATAAGAGAGATAGAATCCTTATCCCCATGACAAATCAGATCCAATAGTTGCATTGAAACTTTCAACAAAGTTTGTCTTGTTTTCATCTGAACATATCTTTGGATCAAACTTGTGCTTGGACCATCTTTCTTGGTCCCCTATTTTGGATAGCCAAACCCTAGCAAGTGGATTTGCAGCATCAATGGCCTCCATTGCCTTTCTAAATGTGAAGGTACTTGTGGCACTTGCTACTCTCCAAAAAAGAGCATACATGAGTGGTCTAGGGAAAACTGACTTCCAATTTTTAAAATGTACCTCAAAATGTTAGAAACGTACTAAAAACACAAAATAACTTAAGAAAATCACTTCTAAGAATATATGAGTTATTACCTTTTGCTTATCGGAAATAATACACCAATCATTGCCTCTATTGCAAGACAAAAGAATCTTTTCAAATGATGGACAAAGAAACTCCAACTTTCTTTATCTTCAGAAGCCACTATAGCCCAAGCAAAAGGGTATAGCTCATTATTGGCATCAATTGCAATGGCAGACAAAAGAACACCACCATAATGCCCTTTCAGATGAGCACCGTCAACACCAACTWTGCTTCTACAACCCTTTGCCAAACCATCAATTACCCCTTTGAAAGAGACGAAAATCCTTGAGAAGATTAAAGGTTTCTCCGGTCCACTACCTTGTAACCATTGACAAACAGCCTCAGAGTCAGGGTTGGTTCTTCTGATCATCTCTGCATACTTAGGGAGCCAACCGTAGGACTTATCATGATGACCATCGATTTGAGCCAAAGCATAACTTCTCATCTTGAACAATGTACTAATAGCCATTCTGACCCCATATCGTGACTAAAGAAGTTCATTAAGAGCTTTTCCTAGAATATCAGGGTTGGCTCTAACATCATCCATAAGCTTTTCTGCAGCCCACTCAACATTAACCAAAGGATTTTTGTCATCAAGGCCTCTACAAGTGTGCTCGGGATTCATGATTTTTTTCACTGCCCATGTCTTTCCATCAGCTAAAACGCTACTGTGAAGCTTCCATTGGCAATGATAATCTTGGCACACAACTATCAACCTACTAGGGTTAGATCTCTTAACAACTATCCCAAAGCATTGTTGTATGCAATAGTCCCTCAACACATCCCAAAAATGAGATTTGTTAGCAAAACATCCACTCCCACAATTCAATCTTACCCCATTCACTTTCCTCATAAAACTCTCCATTCTTGTAAAGCCTCTTCAAATAAGACTCATCACAATCCACATATTTGTTCCAGTGTTCATCCTCATAAGGATCATATTCCTCAAAACCAAGTGCCAACTTCCCTGTGTTTTCCTCAAACCAATCATCATGTTCTTCATCACCATGTACTTCACCCTACTGGTTTATAGGTTCTTCACTCGCTACTACATCTACAGTACTATCTGCAACAATAAACTGCTCATACCCATACTCATCTTCAATAGGTTCAGGAAGTTTGGGTTGAGTTATTCCCTTCTTGGCTGTAGTAGTTGCTGGGATTTTGTTAAGGAATATTGTAGAATCTGGTAGTAGAGTGCGCGCGTGGGAGGCAAAGTGGCTTGTGATGACTCATCAATTGTTGTGCATTTGAGAATTAGCTAAGTTGAGATGTCACAGGAGGTTCAATAGGTGCATTAGAAGGTTTCTTTGAAGGTTTCTTCTTTTGTGTGTTGGTCTTATTGGATGGATTGTAAAGGTTTCTTTCCATATCCTACATATATGTAGATGACTTTACTTTTGCAAAGCCTCTCTACCATGGTCATAAGGTCTTTGTCACTGTCAATGTAAACTGATTTTTGCCCAAAACAATAGCAAAATGTAGGAAAGTCAAGCATCAAGTGTCTCTTCTTAACACATTCATCCTCATATTCATTAATCAAGTCAATCCACATGACTTTATCAACATCATCAATCATTAAGCTAACCTCACAATCAACAGATTAAAATTTCAAAACAATCTCATCCWTTTTCTGCATGATTCAAGAAGAGAAACAAAATTGCTAAATATATGATCATCAAAACGGTAAAAAAATAACACCCCAAAGTACCAAAATTACATACTCCTATAGTAAAAACAATTCACAATTCACAAAAAATTCGCAGTTCACAAAAAAATCAAAGTTCTTACTGATTTAAAAGGCTAATACAAACAATTCACAATTCACAAAAATTCACAAATTCGCAAACAATTCAGAATTCACAAACAATTCACAATTCACAAACAATTCACCGTTCACAAATAATCCCTAAAAAACAAGTTATACTAACAACAAAAAGAAAAAAAATAATGACAAGCACAAACACACAATTTAGAACAACGATAAACATCAACAACAACAACAAATTGCGAAAAAAAGGGGAAATGAACCTTCGTTTAGAGGAACACGAATTGGACTTGAATTGAGCAAACAAAGATGAAGATGAATTCAGCAAAGCATTGACGCGAAACAATGAGCGAAATTGAACAAAAAAGGCAGAAGGGAATAAAAGTGAAGGACGAAAAATGGCGTACGAGTACAGAGGAGGGAGGAATACGAAGAGTTAGGCAACACTCAACATTTCGTTTTATTGAATTTGAAGAAATAAAAATTAGTTTAATTGAAATTGAAGAAATAAGAATTAGTATAATTGAAATTTTGATTAGAGTTGGGGGTAGGTTAGTAATTACAATTAAAATGGTTAATAAAATATGATTAGGGTCTAAATGGCTAGCTTAAATGCTTAATTATGCCACTGCGTAGAATAAATAAAAACTTAGTGCCATAGCGTAGAATAGAAAATTTTAGTATGTCACCGTATAGATTATGACAAAACTTAGGGCCACCATGTAGAATTTCCCAAAGAATTTTATCTAGTTACTTTTTTGAAAAACAAAAATAAACTCTATTATAGATAAATAGTCAAATGACACTCACAAACATTAGAAATAGACAACAATGAAACTAGATCTAAAACTAAAAGAACAATTTTTGCTCCAATAACTCCACTAATAATGAACAGTTGCGCTCTCACTATTTTTGATGTCACAACGTCTTTCCCATCCACAACAATATGAGTTATAACTTCAAAGGAGAGAAAATAATCCTTAAGTTATAGATCTAACATCATCATCTATTTACCTTATTCTGAATTCTTTTGGAATTACATTAATATATTTTCTTAATTATTTAAGAAATTAGTAAATAAATTTAGTTTTGCTGATATCATTTCGGAAAATTAATATTCAAAATAATATAGATTTAGAATTTCATTTTTTCGAGATATTAATTATTTCGGAAAAAATAGTTGTAATGTTTATGGATTTAATGTATTGAAATTTTGAAATATGGGCCCGTGCGGTGCATGTTATTTACAAAATTTATCCATTAAAACTCTAAAAAGAGTAAAATAAATTTGCAATTTAACATTTGTCCGWAAAGTTTATATTGTATAAAAGAGTAATAATAGTCCACGATTGTAGATACCTACATTTGTCCTTATACCAAATGATAAGACACCCCTTGCAACACGCAAGCCAAATCGAGAGAAATAGGGCCCCTAACAAACCCTAAAAAGGGAAGTTTTCACTACAGTACACCAGGGACTTATTCAAGTATGTAGCACATCTAAAAATGAGTTTTAATTTTCAAATGATTTTAACTTATTTTAAAACATTTTTCTAAGCATTATTGCAAATTTTCGGAGTTTTAGCCAATTTAATTAATTTTTCAATAATTAGCTAAATTATCAAAGCATCTCCAAAAATTACGAAATAGTAAAAAAAAAAATACTAAATTTTACAAGGCATTTTCACATATTTTTTCCATAATTTTTCGACTTGTGGATAAAGTTTTATGAATTTTGTAAGCAAAAACTCGTAATCGAGCGAAACGGGGTGTTCCAAAAGCTTTCGGAACCTTCCCAGCTCGTGGCTTGCCCCCAAGGATGTCCACATTCATCCCCTAGCTTATTATGCATGGATGACGACATTACGGGCAACAAATCATTTTTAACCAAAAATAAAACCAGCAAACTTTTTTAATTAACGCAAGAAAATCACGCAAAAGAGGGAAAAAAACTGGGCGTAATTACGCCCCAAGTCTTGTGCCCTCTCACATGACCTTGCCTATAAATAGGCACCCCCTAGGCCCGATTTTACAACTTTACAACTTCAGATGAACTTTGCAACCTTGGTGCACGGTTCTCTTTCTCTCTCCACACCCATACACCACACGACAACACACACACACACACACACAACACACACCACACACAAAACTCACACACCACTCTTCTCTCTCTTCGTCTCTCTTCTCTCTCTCCCCTCCTCCCCTCCCCTACAAAAACTCTACTAAATACAATTCAAAATACAAAACACATTAGATATAGGTTCGGTTAAGGTGTTCTAAGGGTTTGACAAGGGTTCCTAAAGGTTCACGCTCCATCCTTGATCTATGGCATCGTGTTGCAAGGTAAGTTTGAGGCCAACATCTCAATTCTAACCCCGTTTAACATGCTTGTTTGGAAATTCGAGTTCCTATGTAACTTTTTCATGTAATTTGATTAACATTGTTCGACAAACAATTAAAACAACCTTAGACAAACTTTCAATTCTCGTACGAGTGCTTACATGCTTGTTCATCACCGTTAATATGTTTTAACAAAGATCGACAAATTTCATGTTCTCACTCCTAATAAGACAAACTATGGACAATCACACTAGATCCTTGAATATGGAATAACAACACATGTCATAACAAACTAGTCAATACATGCATCTATTTCTATTAATCAACCTGCTAGTAATCTTGCATGCTTATGGTTTAAACGGAAATCTGTTTGTTGTTGCTTTTGGACAATGAACCCGAATGATCGAGTCGAGCTGCTTGATGCCGGGGGGGGGGGGAGGGGAACGTTCTATTAAACTACTTAGCCCTTACCCTTGTCCCCTAATCCATGACCTCGATGCACCACCAGACTTTGGAGTCCTTCGCCTTGCGTAGCCTTGATTTATGCAATTATAGGCAAGGCTTAAACCGGGTTCCGCAGCTCCCCAAAAGACTGTCGTGGCGACTTCCTCTACTTGTTTTGAGTATAATACACACAACTTCAAGCATACTCACACTATACAAAAGAAAGAATTCAATTCTAGCAAAATCAAAGTCATCACCAGATATTGTACCCCCCGAGGCAAAGGGACCAGACCTAGTCTGGGCCGGCAACGCCCTGGCGCCCACAGTTTTTGGCGACTTCACTGAGGAATTTTACTAAAGCTATTATCTTTAGTGATGTGTGGACAATACTTGAATTGTTATGTGGTTTCGGCGTCCTAAAGACGACAATACTTATGTCGTTGGCACTCAGTATTCGATTTTTAGGCATCACGTACGTCTCATATAAGTGTGTTCTACACTTGAGACAAGACCGGGGGGGGGGGGGTCGCTTGAGATTGGCGTTGGTGCACTACCTATGTAACCAACTCTTAAGCTTGATGGCCATCTCCACCATGACGCGCGACCGAGAAGTGGCTTCCTACGTATCCTTTTAGAAATAGACCATGGTAGTTCTTGTTTGTGATTTGGGAAATGCCTCATGTGAGAGGGCTTTTGTTGATATAATGTGAGGCTATGGTTAAGGGTTAAGAAAGAAAGGGAAAATGCTCAAAGTTCTCGATGTAGCCCCCCATGGTGCGCAACAGTGTGCTTTTTTATCTTTGTATTTGAACTTTGATTTGAACTTGGATTTTGAATTGAACTTGAATTAGCATTTTGAATTTGATTTTCTTTTCATTTTTMCATTTTTGTTCTTACTTGATTTTGTACTTATCGCATAATTTGATTTTCCAAGGGTTAGGTAGATGCGGGTGATGAAAGAAAGATAGGCTTAGTGAAAGTGTGATGCCCTTACTCCTAGGATGCGGGTGATGCCCTTACTCCTAGGATTAAGGTAACTAAATATATTCTCATCTAATTTTCCAGCTGCCTAGGATATTTTTAAAACAGTTCTTCGAAGAAATATTTTAAGAAAATCATTTTCAAAAACCGCAACTAATATATTTCACGCAGAGAACCTGGTTCCCCAACCTGGTTCCCTTTATTGAGTATGTTATGAATTCTGTTCCAAACTTGTACCAAAATTCACAACATGACTCAAAGCACGTATAACACCCAGACATACTAATCATACTGCGGAGCACGTTACATGATGAACCTAAATAAACATTATGTACAAATCCTCTTTTGTCTTCATGCAATCTTCGAGACTTGAATCTTCCTTTAGCACTTCAATTCTGAGCATTGCATCTTTCTTCAAATCTCTTCGAAAGACCTCCATGCTCCAAGTCTTGGATTCAACTCAACTATTGCACATGTAACATGGTTAATGCACAATAAAGAGTATTTGACTGCTTTTCAGCATAGCAGTCGAGGGAACAGTTCCTACTGGTTCCCCACCAATACATGGAACTTTGTTCATGCAACTATTCCCTGCATCAAGACAAGTTAGTTTCAACAGATAGCACATATAAATATTTAACTTGTCTAGGGAAACAATATTCTTATTATTCTATAATAGTTGGTTCCCTAACCAACTATATCAACATTCAAAGTATCCTGTTCCCTATAACAATTTGTCATCATTCAAAACCTAAGGGACTCAACAAATTTCCCCTTTTTGTTGATGACAAACTAGTCGCAGTTCCTGCAACCACACAAGTTAGAAACAGAAAAACTCCAATAAAGTACTCAAATAAATTTGAGCACAACTAGCAGACTCAATGACTCAAATGAACAAGTTAGCTAATCCAATTGGTTCTTATAAAAGAAATTGTAGAAAATAAGCTGACTCCCCTAAATTAATCAAGACTATGACTCAATTTAAACTAGCAGACTCCAGGCTTCAACTTTGTACGTCTCTTCCCCCTTTTGGCATCATTAAAAAGTACTCTTAAGTAACACTTCAGTGGCATCAACCACCATTGAAGTATTATGCTGCAAGAAAGATTAGTCAAGGCATATTATACCATATTAAAAGTTAATAGTTCATACAAGGTAGCAAAGTTCAACCAAAAGAACCCATATCCACATAAAAAGAATGTTCGTGGATAGGGTGAGAATTATACAAACCAACAGAATAAGTTATTATAGAATAGAATTAAAAAGGGGAGGGGAAACAGGAGCATCACTCCTCTCCATCATACTCTTCCTCCTCCTCTTTATCTGCATCATCATCTTCAGGTTCATCATCATCATCATCATCATCAGGTTCCTCTTCAACCCCTTCTTCTTCCTCATCTTCCTCATCAAGTTCTCCTTCTGTCTATTGCTGGTTCTCCTTAGTTTGCAATGGTTCCTCAACTTTTGGAACATCCAATGTAGTTGCAGCAGCAAGGGCAGACACATGAGCCTATGGGAGAACAAAACCAATACCTAGAGCCATTTGAGCCTTAATGTTCGGAACCGTAAGAAATAGCAATTGAGTTTCAGCTAACTCCTTTTCCATTTGCTCCACCTTGGTATTGAAGGATGTTGACAAACCTTGAATCAACTTCATTATCTTCTCAAGTGTACCCTCTTGGTTCTCGAACCTTTTTAGAACCACATCCTGGACTACTGGTTCCTCAACCTTCTTCTTCTTCTTTGGGGGATCCTTCACCACCTTTGTAGGTTCCTCCATCCGAAATCTTAACACATCCAAACCAATGTCAAGACCGTTTTGCATGAGGATAGCTTTAGTGAAAACAGTGACAGGCACAATGTTTCCACTTAGAGGAACCTTACTGACTTTTAGCAACTATGTGATCACAGAGCCATAAGGCAGAGAGTGGTGTGACGAATAGTAGTAGTTCATTATATGATCCAGCATCAAGGCAGGAAGATTAATCTTTATCTTCTTTATCATGAGACATACGAGAACCATATCCATGATGAGCAATATTCCCCAACCCTGAGCCCTTGGAATCAGGATTTTGTTGCACAAAGAATGTAGAACCAACATGCTGGTTCCTTGAGATTAGCATACTTAAAAACAACATACTTTTTAGGCAATTTGCCCTCAAAGAGAAAATCATGAATTTCATCAGGTGTAACTCCAATTAACATAGGCCAATAATCCTCTGAATACTTATCAAAACCATCCCTAGGTACATTAAGCAGTTTGGCTAGAGAAGTAATTGACAAACTAACATCTACCCCTCTAACTTTGGAACCAATAGACATATCAGGCAATTGTCCTAAATTCACATAAAATTCCCTAACTCCAGCAATATTATCAGCATAGCAATCAAACAGAGGCATCCATTCTGGACAATCAATCATTTTCTTAAACTCAGAAAAAGAAGGCACATCAAAATATCCCTTCTCAACTCGACAACTAGAAAGAACCAATCTAGCACTTAAGTTAGTTGAACCAGTAGTAGGGATTCTACAAACTTACCTTTAACAGCACGAGGGGTTTTTCGTGGTACCCACTTTCTCTTGGTTCCCTACGCAGAACCAACATATTGTTCCTCCTGGGCTTCCTTGACTTCCTTCTTCACTATAGAATGAATAACCCTTCCTCGTATACTGATATCAACAGTAGGTGTTACCTTCTTCTGACCAATAACCTCCACGTCATCATCTCCAACCTCTTGATCTCCCAGATCCACATTCTTCAACTCCTGGTTTAGAGCTCTACGTGCTTCCTGGTGTTGTTCCCCTTTAGATTGTGCTGGTTCCTTGATGGTGAAACCAATAGTCTTAGAAAGACCAGTGTGAGGGACAATATCACTACAAAAAATTGAGGTTTATAACGACGCTTTAGTAAAGGGTCGCACAAATAAACTAGGCAAAAAAAAAAAGAAATGTATATAAGGACGCTTATAAAAGTCCATATAAATTTTGACTATTAAAAGTGTCACAATTCACTTGCAACTCACACCTACATGAAAGTTTTAATATTTTTAGAAATAAAAAATTTTATTTTTTAAGTGTTGCTGTAGACACCTAATTCGGTGCTTCATTTAGTTCCCGAAAGTCTATGATGATTGTACCGTATTGCAATAGGTCCGTTTGCCAATTATGCTAAAGTGTCACCTTACATACAGTCTTTTCTAAGTCTCATATCATCCCTCCATACCAATTCAAGTCTCAATCGGAGCCGTTGTTAAAACTAGCTTGCTAGGAAGTTCCTTTGATTTTTCGGGATTTTTCCATGATTTTTTATTTATTTATTTTTGATGCCATTTGAGTCTTAGGGGAATTTTTGTAATTTCATTAGGCCTCAAATGACTTTCGGACATTGCTAGTATTTTTTCCTATTTTTCTAGATTTTTCTCACAATTTTTCATAATTTTTTAAAGTTTCTAAGGTGCTTTAGCATGMTAGGGGCATTTTTGTAATTTCACGTAGCACGCCCCTGACGTTTTTTTTTTATTTAAATTCTTCTATTTTAAGATTTTTGGGAATTTTTCATATTTTTTTATGTTTTTTCTATGATTTTTTTTGTCAGCTTTTATTCCGATTATTCTAGAACTTTCCGGAATATTCTAGAGTGTCCCCGAACGTTCCGAAAAGTGGTTTTTCTTGCCGCAAAAGCCGGAAAAATCTAGAGTCTTTTACTTGGCTAAGTAAAAGATATTTCTCGAATATTTCGTGCGAAACATGGCAAGAAAATTGAGTCAAATCGGTACGAAATATTCCAGAAAAGTCCAAAAATCGAGCGTATATATACGCTCCATGAGCGTATATACGCCCAATACGAGCATATATATTCCCAATACGAGCGTATATATGCACAATACGAGCATATATATGCTTCCTTTGAGCGTATATATGCTTTAATTTAAGCGTTTGTACGCTCGTTTTTTGTCGTGTTTCCCAAGCTATTTTCGCCTATAAATAGGACCCTTTGGACTCCGAATGTGCAGGTCAAAAAATCATGGAAAAAATCTCTCTTTGCTCTCCATAAAAATCTCTAAGCTCTTCTAAACACAATCAAACACATTCACGATTCATTCGATTCAATTCAATTCAAAATCAATTCTAGTGACACTTTGCGCATAATTCAATAACGTTTCGATCGCCGCTTACAAGGTACTAACTCTGAGACTCTCATTTTTCATAATCGCTTAACTCTATTCATAAATTAAAACTATGTTTAATTAAAAGCTTGACATACCATTAATCAATAACAACAATGTTGAACTAATCAACTACTTCAATCTTTGTACTTTTGCAAAAATATGTTATAATTCCATTTCGAGTTCAATAATAATTCAATATCACATTCAATGTTCAAAACCCTCTTTCAATACTATGTTTAATTCAATTTCGAATACAATAATCGATCTAAAATTTGCTAGAAACCGACTTAGTAATTTTAGGTTGATCTATGTAATATTATTAGGTTTTGGCGTGCTTGTTCCTTTTTGCAGTGCATGTTAATCTCTGTGGATCTTTGTATAATGTGATTATGTTTTGCAAGAGAATAAATTCTCTTTATAATACAAGATTTGTTTGCTTAATCATAACATGGTCACATAAAGTCAGATAATTTGGACAACCGGTTTAGGCACCCATAACATTGACATAATTCAAAGTGGTCACTTAGAATAAGTAGCTCACTATTTTTTCTTTATTAATAGTAACCTACTATTTTTAGTAATATTAGGTTGGTGCACCTTCAGGGTCAAATCGATAGGCTATTTGTATTCAATAATTATGACTTATGAAACTACACCGAGTAAAGGCCACTACATGCGGGCAAATTGGGTCAAAGATCTAGTCTGTACCATGTCCCCGAACCCACAATCAGGTTACTGGACCTATCTGTGGGGCCATTAGTTTGGCACCAATGTTTCGGGCGTCCGTGATTAACCTGCATAGGCACGGTGGCGATCCCCTCAATTCGACAACACACCCAACCGCATTCACATGCGGATCCCATGGCTCAATTCCATGACACTGAAGKTGAGGTCAACCCCTAAAGGGGGTGAAGCCTTACAGTTGCCCGCTAATATTGCTCCACTACTCCCTACTATAGTACTTTGAATCGCTTTTCTCTTTTTTTCTAAAACAAAACATGCATATTTAGATTATTTACCACCTTTAATCAACAATGACATCCATCAAATCCTTTTCCATTGCTCACAATTAAATCGACCATGACATCAAACAATTCTCTTTTTATTAATTAGAATTAAATTGACAATTAGAAGAACCTTTTGTTTATTTCATATGCCAATTGCCAATCTGTTTCGTTTTCAATTCGAACAAGAAGGAGTTTTATATTACAATTTCAATTCGATCAACAAGTTACAAAAATTATCTGGAAATTTTGAGGTTAGAATTCTCTTTCAATTGCAATCTCACTTTTAATTATGTGCAAGCATTGAATTAGGTTCGACTTGGTTCTAATTTATGATTAAAATTGTTCGAAAATTTTGGTTTGAATAAGATTTGGATTTGTTTGATTTTCTTGTTAAAAAGGGTTCGAATCTCTGATTCAAATTTAAATTCGAATGAGGTTCATGAAATAACAAGCTCAAAATTATTATTATTAGAATTTGTTTTAAATTTTTTTGGCTCAAAAGCGTTTAATGAGCTTCAAATTTTGTGGGAGTTTTGAGGGTTTATGGGGGTTTTGATTATGGAGCTTCAAATTTTATTCGAATGGGTATATGTTTTGTTTGAATTTGAGGGCTTTGGGTTTTTTTTTTAATTATATTTCTCTATTCTGTGTCTGTGCTTGAGCTTTTTGATCTTAATTATGTTTGRGTTACTTTAATTTTGAATTCTACAAGTGAAGTTAGCAAATGCATGATTTTAGCGGCATTCTAAGTTGGTGAAAACAACATATTTGCATGTTAAATTTATGCTCCGAGACAAAGTCATTGAAATATATAATCGAATTTTGTTCAGAATCATTTAGTAAATTTGCAAGTTGAGAATTTTACAATGTTTAGTAGAATGAAGAAGGATAAAGTTTGCTTGCAGTTGGTATAATTATGCTTTGCGATTCTTTTTTCTTAATAATATGTAATTTTTTGGAATCCATAGGATAAGAAATTAAAGGCGGTGATAGATTTTTGGTAGAAGAATACAAGCATATGCTTTGCGTTGACAGGGGAGTGGTTGAGAATCCTATAATGTTGAAGCCTAGAAAAGAATGGTTAGGTCTACTCGAGCTCTTAGTGGTGCCTTCTAGATTCTGTAGTGACCATATTGATGTGCATAAAGTTCATTTCTAAGAAGGTTGGATTCATATAGATAAATATGGCGTTATATTGTGAAGGGAAATGAAACAAAATTCTCTAGTTTAGAATCGTAGCTKAGTAGTTTAATGTCTCAGCTTATTAATTTAAGGAATTTTGGGGCGAAGAAAATAGATAGAAAAATAGGTGTAATGTGCGAGAATCATCTCTAAAGTTTGAGCAGAAAATGCGTTACAAATTATAAATGAAAAAGGTAGTTTTTGTTCATAGCAATCATGTGCCATCTTCTCTTTTGGACTTGTAGACACCTGAAAATGTCTCCCCAAATGAGTAATCCGTGATGAAACATACCGCGTCTCGCGATTGTTTCGACTCAGAAAAGATGCTTTGAACTCACTCAACGTTGGAAATACGTAGTCGTACTCTGGAACTATATGAGCAAGGGTCCAATACAAGAAAAATATTTCTTCGTTGCCTCAAAGGGTTTTAAACAAGTTAGCTGCGCATTCTCATCTTTTTGATTTTCATCATGTTTCTTCACTTTTTGTGAATCCGCAGTATTTTTAAATTATTTTCTGATT
>SNQN01007957.1:0-29084 GCA_008642245.1 Bassia scoparia | reverse complement strand
CAAGAAAAAAATATAAAAAAAGGGAAAAAGGGAGAAAAAACATTAGAGAAGGCGGTTTGCTGCCAGTACAGATGAACAGCCAGTACAGATTAAAGCGAAAGGTCAGGCTGGATAAGATAGAAACAGGATAGTTGTAGAAAGCTGAGGCAGACAAGCTTGCAATCGGAAGGGAGGGCTTAATTTTAAAATTTTCTGCTTTAATCTTAATTATAAATTCCATATTGGTAACAGGCTCTGTTTGTACTTATCCCATCCCTGCTGTTCAGTTACTACAGTTAGCTGATTATTAAAATTAGATGGGGATTTGATATGATGTAACAGGAGTTTATGTGTTTTTGTGCGGATTCATTTTGTTTTTATATATAGTGAGTTTTAAAAAGTAACTATTAAATTAAAGAGGTAAAATGTATTGGTGCTTTGTTTTTTTTTGCCTTTTTATTTATCTATTCATTTATTTATTACTTTTTTAAAAGAGGATGCGGATAGGAAGACATGGATAGAATAACAACATGAGAAATTTAAGCCTGTTTGTTTTGGGAAAATATTTTCAAGAAAACTAATTTTTCATTTTTCCCTTTTGTTTGCGCCACGCAGGAAAAAAAAGCGGCGGAAAATATCTTTTACCCGTGAGGAAACATTTCATTTTAAAATCAAAGAAAATCCATTTGCTAAATCAAAGTTTGTTCATTCCAAATTAGTGTTTTTCTCCTAGCAACTCTTCTGAAAAACAAGTTTTTGTTTCCTTTGTTTTTTATACTCCTTTTCTCTTTGTCCACGCGCGAACAAGAGTCAAATAACCAATGTTTTATCTTTCAACTGTTTAAGCTATTTTTTTTTGTTTGATTAGAGTAATTAATATATATATATTAATTATATATATATATAATTATATAATATATATATATATATAATATATATATATATTATAGACATAGGTTCATATGAGAACACTCTTAAAGTGGGAACCATAGAATTTGATTTCATCCATTCAAATTATAAATCAATCTCAACCATTTCATTATAATATTTTTCTCCACACTCCATTCCTCTCTCTGTCATTTCACCTCAGTCACACTTTCTCTCTCTCGTAACCCCTTCTCCTCCACCGCATCAATTGCCAATCGTCGCCCAACCCACCATTGTAGCACGTCGCCCAACCATCACATAGTTAGCTTGTTCTCCTCTCCTCTTTATTTCTCTCTCCACCTCACTTCCTCCATTTGCACCACCTACCTGCGGGTTCACTGCACCATGGTTGGCTGCATCGTAATCACTAACACTGTTGTGTTTCGTCGCGGCACACACGTCATCTCAACCAAAGCCACGCCGCGCCAAGATTTGTCATTTCTCTTCCTCCTTAGTGCGCTTCCTCTCTTCTTACTCTTTCTCTTTCTGTTGGTGGTGATTGGGGTTTTATGCGACGTGGTGGTTAGGTTGGGTTTGATTGAGGGTTTTACATGTGGTGGCGATGCGGTTGGGTTCGATTAGGGGTTTATGCGGTGGTGGTTAGGAATTGTGCGACGGTGGTTAGGGTTTGTGCGGGTGCTGCGGGTGAGGGTAAGGGTGAGTTATATGTGTTTGGGTGTGGGTGAGGGTGGTGGTGCGGTGGAGGGAAGTGTGTGTTGAGGGTGGCGGTTCGGCAAAGAGGGTGCCAGGTGAGGGTGAATTGGTTTGGGTGCAGTGGTTGGCATGGTTGTTTGGTGCGTGGGTGAAGGTGCGTGTGGGCTAGCTAAGTTTGTGTTGGGCTCTGTGCGCCAGTGGTGGTGGTGGTGGGCTGGATCAGCAGCAGTGGTGGGTTGGTTTTGATGGAGAGGTATGGGCTGGGCTGGGTTAGACTCAAGGAGAGAGAGAAAGTCATAAAAAGTGTAGAACATAAGGACTAAATCTGTAGACATGAAAACTACTCCGTAGAACATTAACGAATTAAAATTGTAGACACGAGACTTTAAAAAATGAACATGAAGTAAAAAATGAGAACATAAAGACAAGAATTGCTAACATAAAGATTGAAATTGTAGAACATAAAACTTAATTGTAGGACATAATGAGTAAAATTGTAGAATATGAGAGTCTCATATTTCTACCTAAGAGGAGTTCTCATGGGATCCTCACCAATATATATATATATAATATAATATATAATATAATATGTATATATATATATATATACTATATATATATATTATATATATATATATTATAATATATATATAATTATATATATATATATAATTTATATTAAATATGAGTCAGGATCTAATGAAACCAAGTTAAATGAAACGTGAAAACCAAATAATGGGTACATTTTACATTTAAGGGGTACTACAAGCAGTCAAATGGGGTACACAAGATTTCAGCCACTGTTGATGAACAGTACAACTGTACCTTTAAACCTTCAATGTACCCTAGATTGAAATACAAGTATATCATAGAATTAAATCGTGACTGTCATTCTCGAATCTACGGTCAAGATTAAAAGTTTTTGAGTTTTCACCTAAGATTTGTGTTTTACATGATCCTATTCCTATATATTATAGTATATATATATTATATTATATTATAGGGTGGATCATGAGAACTCATCTTAGGTGAGACTTCAGTTCTACTATACTGTTTATGTTCTAAATTTTAGCAGCATGTTCTACATTTTTTAGTTTTATGTTCTACAGTTTAAATTTTATCTTTTACAGATTAATCTTTATGTTTGCAAATTAAAGTCATTGTTCTATGTTTTTTACAACTTTCTCTCTCTTGAGCCTAGCCTAAACCATTGAACCGACCCAACCTGGCAGTAACCCGAACCCCAACCACCACACCGTATGCCTGTACCACTCCTTCACCAAGTCACCATACCACTCCCGCGCTGAGCACAACAAGCACGCTCCCACCATCCATCTCTCCCGCACACACCTCCACGCCCAGACAACCTCACCCACAAAACCACCAACCACTGCCAGCCACACCTCCCTTCGAATCTAGCAAACCACCAACCCTAACCACCCTCAGATCGGACCAAACCACTCCCACACCCTCCTTCACCGCACCCTCACCGTTACAAATAGACCACCACCACCACCCGAAACTCGCTACACACCACGTAAATTAAAAACCCAAATTAAACCTAAATCCCACCTACACAATACAACTGGCGACACGGCACGCCAAATCCACATACAAGGACGGTGGAGAGAGAGAGGAATGGCTCGGGGAGAGAGAGAGGTGAGGAGGAGAGAGAAACGGGTCGATCGAGCTCGTCGGGGGCGCGGGCTAGGAGGTGGCGGTCTGGTTTCGTCGGCTTAGGCAGGCCGATGTCATGGTTGTGGGGGGGGGTGGCTGCAGCCGCGAGACGGCGGCCTGAGCACCCATGGAGGAGAGAGAAGTGGTGAGGGGGAGAGAGAAGAGGTGAGAGAAGGAGAGAGATGGATGAAGTGAGTAATAAAAATAATTTTGTTTAAATATAATTCAAATAATGAATGGATGTGATTGAGTTTAGTTTGATTTGGATGGTGGAGCATGAGAGTTCTCATGTTCCATAATAAGAGGGTTCTCATATGAAGCTAACTTCCTCTCTTATATATATATAATATATATATTAGTATATATATATATATTCCATGAGAATTCTTCTTAGGTGAGAACTCTTATGTTATACAACTTTAGTCTTTATGTTATACTGGTTTTATTTCACATGTTCTACACATCACGTCATTATGTTCTACAAATTTAGTCTTTATTTCTGTAATTTTATCTCATGTTCTACACTTTTTAGTACATTTCTCTCTTCAAAGCCCAACCACCACCCGAGCCCAGTCCACGGCCACCACCATCACTCGCACCAAGCCCCATCAGCACCACCTTGACACTTGGGCAGCCCACTGCACCACGCAGTTTTTTTTTTTGTATATTCCAATTTTTTTTTCTTTTTTGAATTCCCCCAACTGATATACAGAGGACTAAAACAAGTCAAGAAAGACTCTAAACTCTCATCAACCACCTGATGACACAATCCCTTAAGCAAAAGCCCACYTTAGGACATCCTCACAAAATGGTCAGCAATGTACAGAAACATTTTACTTATGGACATATTCTATTACGACTGAAGAACACATAGTCAGGGTGATTGACCTGGAGCAGTCCCAGCCAACTATCAGCTTTCTTCAAGAGCGAGGTCACTAGCTGACAGTCACTCCCACTATTCGAGGTCCACAATGATCCTCTAAATTTGTAGGAAGCAAGGCCGAATACTGGAAGAGAGATCCTCGGAATTCCATCAATCTCATCAGGATAAACCACTACCGGAGATTGAGGAGGAGGAGCATCTGCACAAACACCAAAACAGAAAGAAAAGTTAACTCCACAAGAATGAAAAGCCAATATACAGACCCATAAACTAGAAGTAGATCTGTTATTCTCTAGTGAGATTAATGCATGATTTGGAGTCAGGATATCAGCAATGAAACAAATTATATCCATGTGTGATGCACCTAATTCACTCACCTACTCTGCTTACATATAAGAGGCGCAAGGACAGAAAAAGACACTCCAGGACAACAAAGGATAGTGGCGACACAAAAAGGAGTGGGGAGACAAGTACTGAGCATGACAACAGTGGCTAAAAGGCAACAGCTGGTATTCAGTAGTACGAGGGTTGTTAGAATCCTTTTGGGGATTGATGGGTATTTAGTCTAGGGTAGTCTAAGGGGAGGATCATTCACAAAAGTTGTAATCAAAAGGCATTCGTGCTTGGAGAGCAAGGACCTCTCGAAAGTCCTCTGTAGTTGTTTTCTTGCTGTTTATCAATCAAAAATCCCATCTTTCCTTCTCTATTTTCTTGTTACTGTTTTATTGAGTGGTGAACATAAGCAAATTCATCACAAGTGGTATCAGAGCACGTCGATTCCATGGCACCGGCGTCAAACTCGCAGAGGATCGATGAAATAGAGGAGAAGTTGGCTGACCTGGAGAAAGATGTGACAACTATTGTGGGCACGGCGGTGGAAACTGCCATCACTGCCATGCGACAAGCGTTGGCGGCCCAGATTACGGAGGCCCATGAGAAGGCGGCCCAGCAACACCAGGAGGCCCTGACGGCGGCGACGGAGAGGCTTGAAGGTAGGCTCAACCGTTACCGTGAGCAACAAGTGGGTGAGTTGAACGAGTTGCGAGAGGCACAGCGCAAGTTACAGGCAGATATCCACACCACGGCGGAAAGGGTCAGGGGACCAACCTTGGGCCTCACAGGGGGGCCACGACCACCCACTTCGCCGTTCTCGGGTTCCGGTGAGAATGACTGGGAAGGACAACCCAGATTCGGGGAGGAACAGAGGCGCGTGTTCACCGGAGGGGGAAGGTGGAGATGTCGAAAGCTTGAGATGCCCACCTTTAATGGGGAAGATCCCGACGGATGGATCTTAAAAGGAGAGAGGTATTTCTCCCTCCATCAGTTAACCGAGGAGGAAAAAATGGAGTGTGCGGTGGTTTCGTTGGAAGGGGAGGCTCTTCGGTGGCATCAATGGGCGTATCGCCGCCGGCCTTGGAAGTCTTGGTCCGAGATGAAACTCCGAGTACTGCAACAATTTCGCCCCACCCATGCAGGGTCGCTCCATGAACAGTGGTTGTCCACTGTTCAGACCACCACCATCTCCGATTACACCCAACGATTTATTGAGATGGCAGCACCTTTGGAAGACATCCCTGAAAGTATAATGTTAGGCCAATACCTAAGTGGGCTCAAAGAAGACATAAAGGCCGAGCTAAGGGTGTTGGGCCCGACCAGTTTGGAGGAGGCCATGGACTATTCCACAAGGATAGAAGAAAGAAACCGGATCCAGAGTGGGAAGAAGAACTGGGCCGGACCCATTCGGACTGGGCCAATTGCTCCACTGGGCAAGGGGGCCCAAAGCACTGGAGTCTCCCTCAATTCCCAACCGGCCTCGACCCAGACGAAGGTGGGCTCAGAAGCCACAGCCTCGAATTCCGTCAACCGATCTCAAAGCAGTGCCAGTCGGGCCCAGAGTGGCGGTTCCGTACGACGTCTGACTTATGCGGAATCACAGGAGAAGAGGGCTAAGGGCTTGTGCTTCCGATGCGACGGAAAATGGGAGGTGGGCCACGTGTGCAAGCGAAAGGAGTTGAGTGTGCTCATTTTGGAGGATGAGGAAGTCGTGGGAGGTCCTACGCCGGATTGGGGGATAAACGAAGAGGAAGCATTGGATATTGAAGGTCAAATATCGCTAAACTCAGTGGTGGGAATTTCGAACCCGAGAACTATGAAGCTTGTGGGGGAGATTTTCGGAAATAGGGTGGTAGTCATGGTGGATCCGGGAGCGACTCATAATTTTGTCTCTCTCTCGACCGTAGAGAAAGTGGGCCTCACCACCGACGGGAATGCGAACTTTGGGGTATCACTCGGCAACGGGGAGACCATAGTCGGCAAGGGGGTGTGCAAACAGATACCACTCAAGTTGACCGGGAAGTTGGAAATCCGGGAGGATT
The DNA here is from genome assembly GCA_008642245.1 of Bassia scoparia. Taxonomy (NCBI): domain Eukaryota; kingdom Viridiplantae; phylum Streptophyta; class Magnoliopsida; order Caryophyllales; family Amaranthaceae; genus Bassia; species Bassia scoparia. The sequence continues at coordinate 22,589 of SNQN01007957.1, read as the reverse complement.
TTTTGCCTCTACAGCTTGGGAATTGTGATATCATCCTTGGAATAGAGTGGTTGGAAAAGTTGGGCCCAATTATTACTAATTGGAAGACCCAAGTGATGAAATTCATTAAGGATGGGGTATCAGTGGAACTCAAGGGGGATCCTACTCTCACTGCAGCCCAAGTGTCATTGAAGTCCATGATCAAAACTATAAGGAAGCAGAATGGGGCATTTCTGGTGGAATGCTGTCAGGCCCAATTAGAACAATCCAAGGCCCAGGAGCCCGAGGTCCCATCTTTTGTGAGCCCAGTGCTCAATCAATTCAAGGAGATATTTGCAGCACCTCCTGGATTGCCACCTCCAAGGGGGCATGAACATGCCATCGTACTCAAGGAGGGAACGGATCCCATTAGTGTGCGGCCTTATCGGTACCCCCACTTCCAAAAGGACGAGATTGAGAGATTAATTGGAGAAATGCTAGGGGCGGGTATAATTCGACCATCTAGTAGCCCTTTTTCGAGCCCGGTCCTTTTGGTAAAGAAGAAAGACGGATCGTGGAGGTTTTGCGTTGATTACCGGGCCCTCAACAAGGCTACGGTTCCCGACAAATACCCAATACCCGTCATCGATGAGCTCTTGGACGAGTTACATGGGGCCACTATCTTCACCAAGCTCGACTTGAAGTCCGGGTATCATCAAATATTGGTGAAGGAACAAGACGTACCCAAAACCGCATTCCGCACCCACCAAGGGCACTACGAGTTCCTCGTCATGCCATTCGGGCTAACCAACGCCCCGGCCACTTTCCAAGCCTTGATGAATGAGGTATTCCGACCCTATCTCCGAAAATTCGTGTTGGTTTTCTTTGACGATATACTTGTATATAGTGCTAACCCCCTTGATCATGCGAGTCACTTGTCTACTGTGTGTGAATGCTTGAGGGCAAACCAACTTTTTGTAAACAAAAAGAAGTGTGAATTTGGACAGAATAGCGTGGCATACCTGGGCCATGTTATTTCGGCCCAAGGTGTTTCAGTGGATCATGAGAAAGTCAGGGCTATGGTTGATTGGCCCATCCCAAAAAATCTTAAAGAGCTGCGAGGATTTCTGGGCCTAACAGGATATTACCGTAAGTTTATATCGGGGTACGCCCAAATTGCGCAACCCCTTACCCACCAGCTTCGGAAGGATTGCTTTGGGTGGTCGGAGTCAGCCACCAACTCATTTACGAGGCTGAAAAGGGCGATGACAGAGGCTCCTGTGCTCATCATGCCGGACTTTAAGGAACCGTTTGTACTGGAAACGGATGCCTCGGGAACCGGGCTAGGGGCCGTCTTGATGCAACATCAAAGACCCGTGGCTTTCTACAGTAGTATGCTGGGGGTTAAGGCTCAAAGCAAATCGGTTTACGAGAAGGAACTAATGGCGATTTGTTTAGCGGTGCAAAAGTGGAAACATTATTTGTTGGGCCGGAGATTTGTGATCCGCACGGACCAGCAGAGCCTCCGATTCATCACACAACAAAGGGAAATTGGGCCCGATTACCAAAAATGGATGAGCAAGCTTAGTGGATTCGATTTTGAAGTCCAGTACAAGCCCGGAGTGGCCAACAGGGTTGCGGACGCACTGTCCAGGAAGGGGCACGGCCCAATTGAAGTCCAATCAGTCGAGTTGGCTAGCCCAATTGAATTAAGGGCCCTGATTACACAAGTGGAATTGGATTGGGCCTTAATAGCATCTGAAATCCAGCAAGACCCATTTCTCAGTGTTATACAACGAGAATTAAGTCAAGGCAAGGAGATCAAGGGTTTCGAGATGGTGGATGGACGTTTACTGTACAAAAGACGGGTGGTGCTTTCCAAGAGGTCCCAGTATGTCGAGTTAATCTTAAAGGAGTATCATGACTCCCCGGTTGGGGGACACGCGGGGGAAGTAAAGACTTACCTACGACTAATGGCGGATTGGTTTTGGCAAGGCATGAGGAAAAGGGTGACGGATTATGTGAGAAAATGCGGGGTGTGTCAACAATTCAAGTATTCACAACAACAGCCATCAGGCCTCTTGCAGCCACTTCCGGTGCCGACAGCGGTGTGGGAGGATATAAGCATGGACTTCGTCGAGGGATTACCAAGTTCTAAAGGATTCAATTCGGTTCTAGTGGTTGTGGACCGCTTTACGAAATTTGCTCATTTTATAGGGCTGAAGCACCCTTATACAGCAGTAACGGTGGCGGAGTTGTTTGTCAAGGAAGTGGTGAGGCTACATGGATTTCCCTCCACCATCGTGTCGGATCGTGACAAGGTGTTCCTTAGTGTTTTCTGGAAAGAGCTCTTTCGCTTACAAGGCACTGCTTTGCACCGCAGCACCGCGTATCACCCGCAATCGGATGGGCAGACCGAGATAGTCAACAAATGCCTTGAGACGTATTTAAGGTGCTTCGCTTCGGATCACCCCAGAACTTGGGCCCGTTGGTTGGCGTGGGCCGAATATTCCTACAATACATCCCCTCATTCTTCACTTAAGTGTTCTCCGTTCAAAGCTGTGTATGGGAGGGAGCCACCACAATTAATTCGGATTAGCAAAGGACAAGCAGTAGTCGACTCACTAGAAGAGATGCTAATGGAACGTGATGGGATATTAGATGAGCTGCGGCTGAACTTACTTCAAGCCCAGCAAAGGAACAAGCATTACGCTGACCAGAAGAGGAAGGATGTCGAGTTTCAGGTGGATGATTGGGTCTACTTACGCCTACAACCGTACCGTCAAAGATCCTTAGCCAAGAGGCCCAATGAGAAACTAGCTGCAAGGTTTTATGGTCCCTACAGGGTGCTCAGGCGTATTGGCAAGGTGGCATATGAGCTAGCTTTACCCGGTTCATGTCGGCTCCACCCAGTTTTCCACGTGTCTCAACTCAAGGCCGCTGTGGGAGACAGTCCTGCTTCACCAACCATACCCCCACAACTGACCATGGACTTGGAGTTACGGGTAGATGAACCCGAGGAGCTATTGGAATGGCGCCAGAAAAGGGGGAAATTGGAGGTCTTAATCAAATGGTGTGCCCTGCCTACGTTTGAGGCGACTTGGGAAGATGCCACCACCATCGCTGCCACATTTCCAGACTTCAACCTTGCGGACAAGGTTAGTCTTCAAGGGGGGAGGGATGTGATGCACCTAATTCACTCACCTACTCTGCTTACATATAAGAGGCGCAAGGACAGAAAAAGACACTCCAGGACAACAAAGGATAGTGGCGACACAAAAAGGAGTGGGGAGACAAGTACTGAGCATGACAACAGTGGCTAAAAGGCAACAGCTGGTATTCAGTAGTACGAGGGTTGTTAGAATCCTTTTGGGGATTGATGGGTATTTAGTCTAGGGTAGTCTAAGGGGAGGATCATTCACAAAAGTTGTAATCAAAAGGCATTCGTGCTTGGAGAGCAAGGACCTCTCGAAAGTCCTCTGTAGTTGTTTTCTTGCTGTTTATCAATCAAAAATCCCATCTTTCCTTCTCTATTTTCTTGTTACTGTTTTATTGAGTGGTGAACATAAGCAAATTCATCACACCATGTTCTTCAAATAATAGAATTCTTAAAAACAAGTATTCAATAATTAATTTTTTTTCCCTATCAATGCATACACCAGCCTATTAAATGCTTATAAAGTAATAGTGCATTGTATAATGGATAAGAGGTTACTGGATCACCAACAGGATAATCTACTCTGTATTTCTCAGCTTAGATGCAGGATACTTTTTCAGTAACATGGTCTAGGCTCTAATAAGAAGTATTATTCATAAATGTTTAAAAGGGGAGTTTTGCTAGGATTTGTTAATCAGTGTAACAATTAAACTGTGTATCAAGCATATAAACTWCTAATATACTCCCTCCGATRCAAAATACTCACCACATTTGCTTTTACACATTAGGCGAGACAACTTTATCTTAAGTTATATGTAAGAAACAATCATAAAAACTACATATTTGAAAAGTACTCYTTGTGAGAAATCAAACAAGAACTCACATTTCTATGTTATTGTGTCACTTGCTAAAATGTAGCAACTATTTTGGAACAGACAGAGTAGTATTTTTCATGATTGCTATGTTCAGTTCTGACATACAATCATGGGACTCTTCAACTCCACAAATTAGCTCACGCAGTCACGCACATGTAAAAGAGATAAACGCATATAAGCGTATACCTACTACTGATACATATTTAATTTTTCAAAACAGTTAATATCATGTAGTGTTCACCCTTCAGCATTGCATAGTAAATAATGCAATCATAAAAAGCAGATGGTAAACAAAAATAATAAGCAATCTAACCACTCAAGCAATCGTAAATTAAAATTATCCATCAATATAATATATTACCTCCTATGGGTGTGTACAGAGAGTGAAAGGTCAAGAAACAAGCATCCAAGTCTTTCAATGTTGGTCCCATAGGTATCCTATATATTGGGTACCTATAAATTGAACAAAAAACCTCATGAGTTACATACACATGGCTAAAAAAAGAACAAATTTACTGAAAGAGTTAATACCATGCCACAGAAATCCAACTGGATGGAAGTAAATCACAGCTACGAAGTGACGTTAGCTCCGGGAAACGCAAAGCGAGATCATATATCTATAAAAGCAAACATATTATTTTAAATACATGTGTAAGATAGTAGAAGGAAAGAGGACATCAGATTTTTCCTTCTCAAGARGATAGAGAAGCAAAACAGAACTAGCCTTATCAGTCAAAGGCTCGCGGCCATAGGGTGGATCATGTTCAAGGTACTCAAACAGCAGGTCACCTTGAAGATTCCCAGATTCACCCTCATCACTCAAAAAGCCCTCTTGCATCACTGTGTTCTGATCTCCCAACAATAATCTGTTCAATTTAAGATGAATATCACTAGGATGGCTGCATTGATTCCGTTGGCTACTTGAGTATGCCAAATCTCTTTCTCGCTCAGAATCACTGCTTCCATCACTACCTGAGTCTCTACTACAAAAGTCAGCATCACTATCTTCACTATTGCGCCTGTGCCACAAAAGATCATAACAGCATCATCAGCACAATTCACCAATTCTTTTTTAGAAGAGGTTAGAAATGGATATTATGCAGACTGCTGAGAGATATATCATCCATAAAAAGAAGGAACCACAAAACACATCAAGAATATTTGGCTGGCATATTGACATATTTGGTTGTTCACTGTGACTGAAAACATATCTGAATGTGTACAGGTAACCTTGCTATAAATATTAGCAAAAAAACACAATGAATGAATGAGACATAAATTTGCTACTTAAAGACGTTTACATAATCAAAAAAAATTAAACACKCAATGAATAATCTAAATATATATATTAGATACAACAGCAAGTTGACAAAGCAATAGCAATAATTATTACACAATCAACCATACCAGGGGATAATCAACACATTACGTAAATTTCACTGTCCCCATGCAGGCATGCACACTGAGATAACTAGTTATTTTAAAACAAGCTTAAACTAAACTAGGGGCGCATTTGTTCACAAACATTAGCAACATAGCACAATGAAAAAGCAATCATTTTCTGGCAACGTATAAAAAATGAACTGAGAATTTAAAAAATGGCTAAAACGAGTGCAAAAGACCACATCCAAACAGTTAAACAGAAGCAAGGAAGCCAAGATAGAACCTCCAATTCTCATATTAGCTCTTCATTTTGCATAAGTTCATAATTTTTCTTTAGAATCCCATGAAAAACATGGATACATTTTTTCAATTCTATCTAATTAGAACTTTCCTAGTTTCCTGGCAATAACATAAAAGAAGTCAATGTTGCATGATACTTGAAATTCACAACTAACCACACAACTCACATTATGCCACTTGCCAATTTTTTTCAAATAAATTCTACATGATGATAATAAAATAAGTAAAAACAAAAATTACAAACAGACATATCTATACTAAAGTGGAAACTAGTTGTTCCCTAACATAAATTTCGGTAATAGTGGACTACTGGTGCAATGTTTATTGGGTAGTAGAAGAAAAATAATTTTAACACAAACCACAAATTAATCACTTTCCATCGAAATAAAACATGATTCGCCTTTTCAAGCATAAAATATTCTAAAACCTTACGACACGTCTTCTCTCCACATCCGTCTTGAAGTTGGCCTATAGTATTCTTATAAGTTTTTTAATCCAAGTCATCAAGAAGCTCTTACATTCAAACATTCTTAATTATCAATTCAAATAAAAAGTCAGAGGTCAATAATATGAAGTTTCTTTTAGTCTTCTAGATTTCCAACATAAATCTTTCATTGAAAGCATTGCCATCTGAGATCAAATCCTCGATATACAATCAATGAAACTCCGACTAATCAATCAAAACCAATTGGAATGACAGAATAATTCATCCACCCTTGACYATTCCGACAAAAGGGAGCAGCCGCGTATAGGAGAAAGGAATTAAAAAAAGAGAGAGATTAGAGAAAATGATCATGTCATGCCAAGAGAGATTGAGAGCAACCATAAACCATACAAATTGTTTTGTATTTATTAAAAAAACCRATTAAAGGAGAATTGTACTTATTTGAGACTGAAGTTACAAAGACAKTCATTTCCGCTTATTTGGTGAAAGGTCATTTTTGCATTTCACTTTTCCATTCATTTCAATTTTCATTTCACAACATAATTACAATATGCTATTTGAACATATTACTTTCACGATTAAATTCTCATCATACATCACCAATAGAAAACTATAWTAAGTAAACCATTACTCACTTGAAAAATTATGTTCACGGTCTTATCTCCTAAGAGGTTTCTATCAATAAGGACGATAACCATTGGCCCATTGGACATACCTAACTAGGTCTGAAACGTGAATCATTAACCCCAAAGTTGAAGTAATCAAAAGTACACGTGGATATTTTTTAAAAATTAAATATGGTAAACGAGCAAGTTGTGCATCGTATGAAGACTAATGGTAAAGTTTAGGTAGCACAATATTCAATTTCCAACTCAAATAATACTACCAGATAAACATAACAAAAGCAACTATGTAGTCTACATGTCAACACAACTACATCGAATTCAAGTATTAATGTGATAGGAAAACAATTGATCTTTCTATCTCAGCGTTGAAACAATTAATACAGTACATCAGATTTCCTTCCAAAGAATAATTACACTGATTAGTCAGCATATTTTAATTACCAAGAAGCTAGGTAAAACTTGTCAGCCTTCATCTATTGAAATTTGAAAAAGTAATATAGCAAGTCAAGCCCTATATTAATAATTGAGATGTGGGCAGCTACCTCAAAGTGTGGTCCTCCAATCTTTAGACATAATTTTGAAAGAAAATTTTCTTTTTCAAAGTTTGTATTAAACAACAAGGTATAGAGAATTGGCACATTCAGAATCAGAAGAATACATTACGAATTTACAGAGTATGCTTTAAATTTTACCAATATTAGTCTTAATACAAATCCTTCACAAGGAGTCACCATTGCAAATCATAACACAAATCATACTTTCAGACAAAACTTGTAATAAAGAATTTGTTTGGCAAACAGTAACTTAATTGCACAAAGGGCAAGTAACTAAAAGAGAATCAAATTTTACCTCTACGGCAAAGAAGATACAGGTGTGTGCCAATTTGTACAAAAAGTAAAAATGACCGTTCAACAGGTACAACAAAAATGAAACTATCATTATTACAAAAACTGAAATAATGACCATCAAATATGACAATTTTCACCAGCAAATCTACTACTACTACTACTACTGCTACTACGACTCTATGAGTAAATGATCTCAACAAAAGATGGGAAAATATGTTAAGCACCATTGCAACCAGCAGAGCAACAGCTTTAAATACACTTGCACACTGTACAAACATTCACAAATTAATTTTTATTTAGATATGATACTTTTAAAACGTAAACGACATTTATTGCCTTTAGTAATTCTACTTGATATATCGAAGTTTGATACTAAATCTCCGTGCTAGGGCTCTGAAGTGTGAATRTAATATTTAAAGAGCAATAGATAAACAATATTCATGAATTGCCATTAAAAAAGGTTAAACTCTCATGAATGCTAAATCCAAATAGTAAAATCGAAATATAATAGCAGCTAGGTCCATAAGGTGATCATTTTGTCCGCTTTCGAGCAGTCGTAGTTTCCTACAATAAGGTACTAATTAATAAAAAAAACAACAGCCCTTGGTCCCTTGTCACACGTGACTGTCATAAATGTCTAGGTAAACATGCATGGTTAAGCGACGAGTACGTATCACAAAAGACAAGACTTTATTGCTCCAACCCTTAAAACGTCAGCACACAAATTATATGACCCCTAACAACCATAGCAAGATCTAGGGTTAGAATGTTAGATACATAACAATAACAAATATGTTAAGAAAACCAAAGAGAGCAATGTAACTCCAAGAAATAGGCAAAAAGAGAGAGAGAGAGAGAGAACGGAAACATGCCCCAACAATTATATATAAAAATGAACAAAACATCAATAAAAATCTTATKCATATAAAGTGCAATAAAACACTTCTAAAGAAAAACTTAGCGAAGACCCATGATATAAAGATCCACTAAAATTTTAGAAACAAAGCGAACTGCCATTCATCCCCATATTTTACAAATCACTAGAAAGATAATTGTGGTCACATAGCATCTTACATAAACAGATAAGACAGAATAAAATTTAAGGAGTAAGCCTATGCAAAGTCAGGACTTTGAGAAACTATGTATTTACCAGAAAAATAATTACAGTGTAAAAAAACCAGTGTAGAAAAAGTCAGTGACCATATACCAGGAACATACAACATACGTAAATTCCTGTCAAACAATATTAGCAACAAAAACACAAGTACAAATATTCCGATCACCACTCAAGTCGCAAAATAGCAACTAAAGAACCATCCTCCACACTCACAAACATAACAAAACCAAGCAAACATGACAAATTAAAGGCTTCAGGACAGCACAAGTCTAACAAATATAAATTGTAAAACTGTAAAAGCATGCTAACAAAACATAAGGAGTGTGATCAAATCTCTACCAAAAAAAGAGGAGTGAGATCAAATTGTTATACCTTGAATTAAGAGATTTAGACCGGTCGACGTAAAGTTGCATGCCAGACAAGTATGGTACATAATATTGAACAACAGAATCACTGCCATTCAATACCAAAGGCACTCCTGCACCATAAGCACTCCATTCCTTAAATGACTCCCACAAGTCACTCAACATGAAGTAGGGTTGAAACTTTACATCACAAGCCCTCCATCCTCTCATTGTAGTCTATAATTACATAAACCCACATCTAATCAACATTTAATTAATKAAAATATGCAAAAATCATATTCAATCAACATTTCATAAATTCAAAAAAAAATTACCCATTAAAGATAAAGTGCAAGAACCCACATTTAATCAACATGATCAACAAAAACATCATAAAACAATTTTACATTATATAAAAGTAGAATTTAAGTGATTTCCAGCTACCTTAGAAAGATACTGAGCAGGAACAGAAGGAGTAATGGCCTCAAGAAAACGTTCCATATTACTCAAAGGCAACTGCACCTGATGGAAAGCGGGCAAGGCAGCTGGTATCAGGGTTCGTTCCGTCTGATATTCCGGCTCCCGGCTATCAAATACTACATCATTATCGATACATGAGGTTTCTCCAACTAATCCACCACCACCAACATCACTTTGAGTTCTTTGAACTTGCGAATTCTTTGGGCTTTGACTGCAATTCCTTCGAGCTTTTGCAGGGTTGTAGAAACGGCCATCACTACGATTCCTATTACATTGTAACCCAGCACCTAACATTTTGTTTGTTCAATCTAAAACCTCTAATTTAACCTTAAAATTCCCTTGTCAAAGATAACAAAAACACAAACTCTAATTGAAAGTCTCACAAAACCCTAATTCATCGGTTACAAAGCTAAAAATCAAAAACAAAAAAGAAAAACGCCAAATTCGACGGTTGGATTACCCCCAACCCCGAAAATTGAACCGGCGCTCAACGGAAACGATCGGAAAAAACACAACAGTCAAGCAAAATGCTCAACGATTGCAGAAGGAAAAAAAAAAAAAAAAACCTAAATCATGATAAGAATGAAGTCAATCGAATTGGATTATATATATAAAAAAAAAGTTAAAAATTAAAATGGATTAAAGAAAAATCCCCAAAAGTTGAATTCACAAACAAATGAATCCAATCAAAAACGAAAGGAGAAGAAGCTGAATAAAAAATTCAGAAGAAGTTCATTGTTATTTGTAGGATTTTTTGATTTGATTCTGAGAGATGTTGAATGAAAATGAGAAGTTTGCTATGGAAGAGAATTACAAGAGGAGGAGAGAGAAAAACCAAAGAGAGAGTAGTGACTGATGATATAAGGATGTGAAGGAGAGAGAATTAAAAACAAACAAAATTTAATGCATCTGTTTTCCACTTTTAAAATACTTTATAGATTTTTCCTTTTTTGTATCGGACTTACTCACTTCGTGTATCTCGTTTTGGGTTTTCAGTTTTTTACCGCTAAATACAAAGATCAAGCCGAAATCTTAAAACTTACCATGACATTATCAGTTAAAATTTGTGCTTAAAATTGTCCATTTTTTAAAAATAATCTCAATCGAGTCTCAAGTTGAGTATTATATATTCAACTTAACACAATTTTATTAGTTAATGTTTATGAATTTTATTATATAAAAATATTTTAAAAAAAATAAACAAATATGTCATATATTTGAGTATTAGAGCTAAAATGATTAATTTAATCAAGTGTTAGTGAGTTTTAAAAAAAAATTGATGACATTATTTTCAATAGGGACCACAAAAAATGAGTTACAAAGTACCCAACTCTTTGTACGAGTTACAAAGTTTGTTTTATTTTATTTTTTAAAATTTCGACGTGTTTGGCAATAATAGTAGTGAAGTAGCGGATAGTTATAACACTAGTAAATAGCTTTACATGTGTTACCAATAGTAGATTTTTCTAATGAGTGTTTTGTATTAGTAACAATTGTATTTATTGAACTTCCTCTGTTTCAAATCTATCTCTATTATATAAGTCAAGGGAGAGCAATGGTGTCCCCCTATTAAAAAATGTAAACACTTTTAATGATATAAAAGACTTAATTGCCCTTAATTAAAAAATATATAAATTCTCTTTATTTTTTTGTATAAAAAAAAGTATATTGACTAATTTTTTCCCATGAATAAAAAAAGAAAGTTTAATTAATTTGTGTAAAAAAATTCAAATAAAAATACATTAATTACATTGACTAATTTATTCCATTAAATAACTAAAACATTGCAAATTATTTTGAAAAAAGTTTAATTAATTAGTATGAAAAAAATTCAAATATAAATACATTAATTAAGACAGACTAAAATTTTCACATGAATCAGGTAATCATTGCAAATATATTTGAAAAATCATATTGAATTAAATTTTATTAAATTATATGTTGTATGTCAATGTAATTAATCATTTAATCTATTTGTCGAGAAATTCAATTGAAAAGAAAAAATAACATCGAATATTGAAATCATAATAACTCACCGCCATTGTTAATTTGAAATTGTACCAATTACATGATTTTTTTCTAATTGAATATTTGTTCATATAAATTTTTTAAACTGACCCGCAAGCATCGCGTGCTTATAGTGCTAGTACCTACTATATTAAACCCTCCCCCTCACATATTTCTGACACGTGGCTTCATATGGAGCAGTTTTTTTCAAAAATCACTTCATTCTCACAATAACATGTCTTTATTGGCATTATTCCTCCTTAACTCAACTTTATATTATATATATATATATATATATATATATATATATATATATATATATATATATATATATATATATATTATTATATATAGATAATATATATATATATATATATTGTCTTCTCTAATATCTTCAAATTCCTAACTCATAATTTATTCATTACACATCTTAGTACGTATCTTTAAGTCTCTCCATTCATATTTCTCTTTCATATTTCTCTAATTAATTTTGTCATTATAATGTCTACAACAACAGCTTTAACATAATCTATATCTACATTTATACTTAAGAGCATGTTTGGAAGGGAAGAGAAGGAAATATAGCACGTACATCATTTGGTTAAAAATATAAGGTGGGATGGGAAAGGAAATAAATTGAAAGGAATTGACAYGAAAATTTCGTTACAATTTCTTCTCTTTCCTTTCTTCCCAAAATCTTCCAAAATTGGGGGAATTTGGGAGGAAACAAAAAATAAACTTAAATTTCATTCTTTTCCCTTCCTATATTAATGTTTAACCAAGCTTAATTCGATTTCCTTTCTCTTTCCTTCCTATACTAATGTCTAACCAAACAATGAATTTTTTTTCTTTTCTCCCCATTTGAACCAAACATAGGAAAATAAGCTCAATTTTCCTTCCTTCCTTTCCTTTCCCTTCCTTTCTATTCTCTTTCTTTCCTTTACTAATATTGAACCATATATACTGTAATAGTTTTAAAGGAACACTGAAATCAAAACATTATGAGTACCTCTTTGAAATCGCCTAATATATATATATATATATATATATATGCTACTTAGGAAAACAACATTATTCATGTTAAAAACACGTGATTTTTTTTTTATTTTGTTTTTCCCTTATTACTTTTCCCACATTTGGTTGCTTATTTTCCATGTTATTCTATAAAATGCTTCCAAAATTATACAAAAGACAAAGTTTAACTATAAATGTCGCTCGTGTCTCGCACGGGACAAAAAACTAGTTGTTGTACTTGGGTGTTACATGGAGAAACAAAATAATCAAATACAACAACTAATTTGAAGCGGAGGAAGCATAAGAAAATTAATCAGCAAGTTGTATTTTAATGTAGTGTACTTGCTAAATGTTACTTCAAAACGCTACGTCGAACACGTTCTACTTCGTATATTTCATCTATAATATTACTTTTACTCTCTTTATAAACTAAAAACAAAATTCATAGGTGTCTCATGACACACTGTTATTAAAAAATTATGTACTTCTCATTAAAGAAAAAAATGAAAATATTATGAATAAATCTATCTATCTATAAAAATATATTAGAACGAGTGCTTCGCAATGTATGAGTGTCACATGACTCCTTTTTTCTTCAATTGGAATTCCATCACGTGTCATTCCACCACTAGAATTCCGTCACATGTTAAATTAGGTAGTAAGTTTAATAATTGTATAGCATTTTAAAAAATTCTAACAATGTTTGAACCTACACCTACTTGCTTACAAATAGTTACGTTAACCATTTTAACAAGCTTTTAATTTATTTATTATAGATTAGGAAATATTATTATATTTCTTATACGATTTAGATTAGTATAGATAGTATTCGGCTATTCGCTCAACTTTATACCATTCCACCGTTTAATTTGTTCTCAATCTTCCTTTATTTCATTCACAATTACTAGTYTAATACTATATTATTCTACTACTCCGTACTATATTATGAATTACTCCCACCGATTTTTTATGTTTTTGGCATTTACTGTTTGAGTGAAAAATTATGAATAATGTATTATAATGTGAGTGAGGTCAAAAGTAGAAATTGATTGGAGAGAGAGTGTGTGAAAAGAGGAAAAGTAAGCAAAAGTACGGAAAGGAAGGGAATGTGGGGTTAAAAACCAAAATAAAATATAACACAACGCAAAAAACATTAAAAATCGATCTAAGGAGGAAATTGCACAAAACATTAAAAATCGGAGGGAGTAATTAATCTATTATGCTATTTGACATATTTCAGAAAAATATTATTTAGTCTCATACATTCTAKTTGCACACTCTATTTAGGCTCACACATAAACTAACCTAAAAAAACTACATGTTAAAGAAAGACATAGGAGAAGTCGGGGCATCGCCCGAGCCGATACACTAGTTTTTTTAATTATAATTAGCTAAAAAACATTTAACAATTAGAACCATCATATCAATAACTATCTGCAATATCAATAACAAATATTTTTTAATTGAATTTCGCATAATTTTTGTTAAAGATATTTGTTAATAACATATTGAAGAAGTAGATCAAAAAATTCAATAGTTTCTATTATACATTAGAATTTCATTTATAAGTAAAATATTTTATTAAGCTTATTTGATATAATACGGGCGTTATGTACTAAAATCTAGTTACTTTATAATAAAACATCAATTAGAAGTGACAAATAGGCACTTTGGTTAAAAAAATTCCCACCATGGACTACCAAGTGAGACTCACCCTCTTAGTTTCACATGTTACTTCACTATTTATATTTTCTCCAATCTATCTACTCCGTATAACAAATTGGAATTCACTAAATGTAAACACTTAAAAAATCCAATGGGTGTCAATGTGTCATTAAATAGAGTAGGAATCCTTTAGAGTTGAAGAGTAGTACAATTGTGAGAGTAAGAGTTTTTTTATTTTACTTTTTATTTTAATTTTTAATTTTTAAATCGATGTTGTTTTGTGGGATGTTGGATTGTAGAGGGTATCAGAGCCAAAGTTTAAGTACACAAGCTCTATTCAAGGGTGAGTCCCACGAAGATAGATAGTAGAAGTAGAAGTAGAAGTAAGAATTAAAAACTTATTATAAACTTAACAAAAAAAAAAATGAAGCAGAAGTCATAAAAATTTATACAAATGACCAAATGTGAAAAATCGTAGGGATTATATGGATTACTGGGAGTACTTTATATTACGAAATAAAAATACAATAAGGTCATCTATTKCCAAAATAATGCAAACGTCATTTTAAATATGATGGTGTCATCTTTTCACTAAACATGATACACATGTCATTTTCTAAACAATTTTCTAATCCAAAGTGATAATAATGTCATATCACTTTTTTTACTCGTTACTTAAACTAACTTTTACTTAGTACAAAAATCAACTATTACTTTTCTTATGTACCTCCCTCCGATCTTAAATATTGTCACATTTGTTTTCTCACACCTGTCGAGATGCTTATTAAAATTTTTATATCTTAAGTTATACTCCCTCCGTTTTTTTAGTTGTTCCAGTTTCCTTTTTGGGTTTTTCAAATAGATGTTCCAAATCAATCTAAAAATAACTTTTTTTACCTTTTACCTACTTTATTTACTCTAACATTAATGAATTACTCATTTCTAAAGTCAACTTTCATTATTTTACCCAATCTATTCACCCAAAATTACTATTTCCCATAAAATTTCATTCACACATTTACTCTTTTACCTAACTTATTCAATTTTTAACCAACTTACTCAACTATTTTATTCAACTCAATCAATTTTTAAAAACCGTTCCAAAATGGTATGGAACATCTAAAAAAAAACAGAGGGAGTACATAAGAATAAATTATAAAAATTATATATTTGAAAAGTTGAGCTGGGCAATCTAATCCAAAATTTTGGATATCCAAAAAATTTGGATCGAATTTGGATCAAAAGTTGGTAGTTCAAATATTTCAGATCTATAATATCTGAAAWTTTTTTGATCGGGATTTAACAATTAGAACCAACATATCAATAACTATCTACTATGTCGGTTACAAATATGTTTTAATTAAATTTCTCATAGTTTTTGTTAAAGATACTTGTGAATAATATTTTCAAGAAGTTGATTACAAAAAATTAATTAGTTTTGGTTTTACATTAGTTTTTTAGTTACATGTAAAATATTTTATTACGCTTATTTGATATAGCACGGACATTATGTAATTACATCTAGTTACTTTATAAGTGACACATAGACATTCCGGTCAAAAGTTGTTCCACTGTGGACTAGCAAGTGGAATTCACCCTCTCATTTCACATATAACTTTACTATTTATATTTTTTGCAATCTACCTATAACGAATTGAAATCTACTAAATTTAAACACTTAAATAAATCCAATTATGAGTGTCATTAAATAAACTAGGAATCKTCTAGAGTGGAAGAGTTATACACTTAAAATCTCACTCTCACAAGTGTATAACTCTTCAACTCTAAAGGATTCCTAGTCTATTTAATGACACRCATTATTGGTTTTTTTTGTACTTTTACTTTTAATTTTTAAATTTATATAACTAAAAGAAAATGACATGCTCTAGAATTTCTCCAATTCCTCAATTCTCGAATCTCGTAAAATTTAACTTTTAACACTTACCCACATCACTTCCCCCAAAATACTTACTTTAAATTTCATTTTTTTTAAAAAAAAAAACTTACACCATATTCTTTCCAACATAAAAACTTTCTTAATTCTTTCCCAAAAAAAATCAACTTCCTTAATTTTCCTACTAACTACCTACCATAATATTATAAATGTACGAGTATTTTTTTCCTAAAAAACATACCATGCACACAATGACAAACTTATTACAACTCATAAAATCATGTAAAAAATGGAAATAGGAAACAATAAAATTATAAAATGTAACACACATAATACTAAAATCCAAACAAACTTTGATATTTGTTTTTAAACCATGACTTATACATTTATATTGCATCTATACTTTATTAATTTTTTGCATATTTCTCATTTGATCTACTCTATTGATGTTGCATAGTTTTGGTTTTCTTTAAAATCAACTTTAACATATTATATCTCGTGCAATTCACACGGGTACGATCTAGTGTATACAAAGTAAATATTGGCCATTGATCTTTTTTGATAGGCCTAAATTTGTTAAAATATAGAGCTTAAAACCAGAGGATTTGGATCCCATTAAATGCAACGAGTGAGACCACGCAAAAWAATGGACTATATTTAGTGAAATCTATCCATATTACTTTGGGAATTCTAGAATTTTTATGGAACGTTCAAATTWATAAAGTGGTAAGAGATTATATGAAACGAATGAAGTACTATACTAATACTAAATCAAWATGATGAGGTCAGATTTTCCCTAAATAAGATTCATGTCGTTTTGAATATGATGCATGACGTCATATTTCCCTAAATAAGATACACATGTATGACTGCACACAAGTCCAATACCGGATCAGATCAAATCGGAACCAATTGGACAGGAGACCAAAATTTGAAAAAATACGGACCGGAGTTTGGACCTGAATAATCTGATCCGCTCCGGTCTGAACTGGACCTGATTTTTTCATGTCTGGTCCGATGACCTGTTACATCTGATCCGGTCTAGTTTGATTCAGGTRCAAAATACGATCCGAATCGGATTGTGTACACTCCGATACACATGTATTTTTCTAAACAATTTTTTCACCTAAATCGATATTGATGTGGTATATATGATAAACATCTCAAACAAGATGGGATAACAAGCCAATCAAACACGTACTAATTTTAAATATATYTAGACATTCTTTTTATTTACATGGACAATCTTTCAATTTACACATAGGATCTTTTTATTTATATAGACAATTTTTTTTGCTCTTCTCTTTTTTCTCTTACACTGTGATCCACCCTTGGTCCCACAATGTCGTTTTAAGCCTTTATTACAAGTTTTTGTTAATTTATTGTTTTGATTGACTTTGTTATCCTATTTCTTTGAGATGTTTATACTTCCTCGGATTTTGATGTCATTTCACTTTTTTTTCTTAATACTTAAACAAATTTTCACATTTCATATATATTGGCTTCTTGGGGATGTGATGAACAACTAGCTAATATTTCAAAATTTTAGGGAATCTTGGTATTTTAAATCTTTATTCCAAAAAAAATGAAAAAAGAAAAAGATACTTACATTGTGAGACCTCATGGTGGGACATGTGTTAAAATGACAAATTAAAAGGAAGAATACTTTCTACAATAATGGTGGGACGAGGTGGTCCTTCCCATTAAAAAAGAAATTGATATTTTAACAGGTTAAAAAAAAAGCTAAAAGAAAAATGATGGTTCATTTTATTTCATAAGTATATATAAAAAGATTTCTATGTTTTGTGGATGGATGGTATGTATAGATAAACTATGAATGTCTATATACACAGATATACAATATATGATATCTATGTTGATACCATGGGTGTTGTTTTATGAGGTGTTGCAGATGGTATTAGTGCGYCCAAAGCTTAAGGACACAAGTTCTATTRAAGGGTGAGTGACAAAAAGCTAGTTTTCTATCTCACGAAGATTGACAATTGAGAAGAACAAAGCCTTTTATATATTAGAGATTAATATTTCAACCAAGTAGATATCTTTTGGGAGGGATGAGCTCACACCAAAGAAAATACATGCAGGCTAGTAAGGTCCAAAGAAGACAATATTTACATACTATTGGGTTCTTGTTATACAAAAGACCAAATGTGAAAAGTCGTAGGGGTTTTATGGATTACTGAMAGTACTTTATACTACGAAATAAAAATATAATAAGGTCATCTTTTCCCAAAATAATACAAATGTCATTTTGAATACGATGATGTCATTTTTTCACTAAAAATGATACACATGTCATTTTCTAAACAATTTTATCATCTAATGATAATGATGTCATATCACTTTTTTTTTACTTGTTACTTAATCCAACTTTACTTAGTACAAAAATCAACTATTACTTTTTTTATATACTCCCTTCGATCTTAAATAGTTGTTACATTTTCTTTTTTCYCACTTGTTGAGACGCATATTAAAATGCTTATTATATCTTAAGTTATACATAAGAAAAAATTATAAAAACTTATATTTAAAAAGTACTCGTCGAGATGAAACAAACAAGATCCCCCATGGTTATGTTTTTTATTTTTRTGTATAAAAATCTCACATGTAGTAACTATTCAAGATTAGAGGGAGTATATTGGCTTCTTGGGGAATGATAAAAAAACTAGCTAATTTACAAAAGGCAAGGGCATTTTGGTTTTTTAAAATTTAATTCCATAAAATTAGAAAATAGCATAAGTTACTTATATTGTGAGACTCATGGTGGGACACATGTGTTGAAATGTCAATTAAAGAGGAAGTAGACTTTCTACAATAGTGGGGGTAGAGGGAGGGCTGATAAACCCATCAAAATAGTTGGGATAAAAACCCAATCAGAGGGACATTGTAGTCATTTCCAATAATTTTTTTGATGGACTACATTTTAATTTGTATAGACATCCATCAAAATGCATAGACGTACCTTATAGACGGAATTTTTGTTGTTTTGATTTTGCTTTTTTTAATGGGGACCACATGGGATCCACAAGTCCTTTTTACCTATTAAAATAAATCCAAAACAATATAATATTGTTTGATTGYGTTTGTTATCCCAACCATTTTGATAGAAATATACCTCCTCGGGGTCATGATAYGCATATCACGTTAATTGACAAAGTCGACTTACATAAAATTAACGTAGACGTCCTTTAAAAAAACATAGAGGACCTCTGAATCATCATGGACATCCTTTCAATTACCATAGACATKCAAAAATTTCACGAAATTTTTAATTGAAAATGACCCACATTAATTCCTTTTTCACTTTTTCTTTACATTTTTACATTGTGGGGTCTACATTTTTTGCCTTTTTAGACAAGTGATTGTCCTCCTTATCTCATGTATGTGATTTGTGTATACTTCCTCCTTCCTCGGGGTAGGGGTGCTAATAAATATCCAATCTGACCCACGATTCGATCAATTTGATTCGAAAAATATATCGAATATTCGATCATTTAAGTTTAGATAATTCGAATCGAATATTCGAATTTTTTTTATCAATCCAGGTTGTTTTTTTGCACTTTTGGATATTTAGATATCCGAAATATCTGATTTTTTTATTAAATAATTCAAATATGAAATAGGTAAAATATGTAGCATTTGAACCGAAAATCTGATCAAAACTTTAGATATCCAAAACTTTGGATATAAAAAAATTTGAATCGAATTTGGATCAAAAGTTGTAGTTCAAATATTTCAGATTAAATAATTGAAAATTTTCTGATCATGATTTCCCAATATGAAAATTTTTATATCCAATTTTTAAAAGAATTTATGTTGAAAATTGTGAAAAGATGGCCACCATAGCCCAAATGTCTGAAATGGTAAAAGTATGTGTAAGAGCATGACCGATCTCGACAAACTACCAATCTAAGAACATTGAGATATAGTACAAAGGGCTTCTCACAATTCAAAGTATCACCAAACTCGTAAAAGAACTCACAATATGAAGACTTTGGCCTATTTGGAAAAAGTAGCGTAGATGTAGGTGTTAGCTGTAGAGGTAGCTGTTAGCTGTATGGTAGCTATCAGCTGTCAATTAGTAGCTGTTGAAGATAGCTGTCAAAGTAGTGGTTTAAAGCATGAGTGTTTGGTAAAGTAGCTGTTGAAAATTGTAATTTTTATTTAAAATATATTTAATAAAAAAAATTAATTATAAGAATAATATGATATGATATGTAATGCGAAATTATATTATGTTATGTATGTTATGTTATGTTATGTATGTATGTTAGTTATGTTATGTTATGTTATGTTATGTTATGTTATGTTATGTTATGTTATGTTATGTTATGTTATGTAGTTATGTTATGTTTTTATGTTATTTATGTTATGTTATGTATTTATGTTATGTATATGTTATATTATGTTATGTTATGTTTTGTATTATATATAATTTTGTCTAAATGAAAAACATATAAAATATATTATTCTCAAAAGTAGGGATTCTCAAAATTTTATTTATTACAATGCTCATCAATAATAAATAATTCCAAATTTATTACATAAAATAATTTAGTTGCATCGTTGATCTGTCCATATAGCTTTTGCTATACGATCACGAAGATCCTTCATTTGTTACAACTGTCAGTTGCAGCTTCAGATGTAGAATAATATATGAAAGTTCGGACGAAGATATGAAATCAGGATATTTTTCTAATACTAAAAAAGAGGATCATCTGGCATTTTCTTGATTATAATTATGAAGTGCAAATGGCAACCATGATTTTATTTGTGTGTCAAGCTATTTATTTGTGACATTTTGTTCATCATTACCTTCCATCTCTGCTTTAAAACTCCGAAAGACCATTCAATACAACTGCGAAGAATGTGTGCCAATGATTGAAAGTCTCCGATCATTTTCAGAGAGTAATTTGAAATGCGATTTATGATACCTATCTTTGGATATGGTACTAGATCACTAGTGGAAAAAAGGACATCTGCCTCGGGCCAAAATAGAGCTGTTGCCTCGGCCTAGCCCGCATTACAAGCAGACGTCGCTGCAAATCATTTCACAAATGCCTCGGGCATGCCCGAGCATTTAAATTCACAAATTCTTCGGGTTTTAGAAAACCCCGAGGCATTGTGATGTTAAATGCTTGGGCTCTGAAAACAACGAAGCATTTATGCTAGTAACTGCTCGTTTTATAAATGCCCGAGGCATTTGAGAGCAAAAAATCGAAAAAAAATAAAATTTTAAATTTTAAGCATATAATCAAATTATAGAAAATATAGTATTATTAATATTAAAATTGCATTACTATACAAATATTTTACAATACAATAACGATGCAAATACTATACATTATTTACACATTGAACTAACTCCTAATGATGAAAACTAATGCAAACACACTTTATCCCTCGTAGGCTTCACTCTCTCCTTTAGCTTTACCTTACCTACAAAAATACAATACAAAACAACTTAGAATATGACTTTTAAGAATAGCATCTATTTCATCTGATCTTGATGATATATATGCTTTGTCAAAAATTAGAAGAAAATGAAGTTGTAAACATGTATTTGAATGAAATCCGACTAAATTTCAATCATTTTGGATTATAGTGCATACTTTAGCACAAATAAAGGTATTCATCTGCACACAAAAAAAATTGCAACACCAATGAAGGCTACTCGAGCTGAGAACCCCAGCAGATTGCAATGCTTCTGCTTGAATTCAATAGCATCAAGTCCTTTTTTATCATAAAGCTGAGGTAGTGATGACTTTTGATTTGCGCTACATTAACTTAGATAATGTAATCTATGACTACTACTATAATAAAAGCACTACATAAGTTTTTGTTAAAGAATTCACTTTAACATGGGATAATCAAACAAAACAAAGATAGACTAGTAGCACAAGCTTGGTAATGAACTGCAATTACAATCTCCTACTAGTAGCACTAGCTTGAATGATTGATTAACTAGACCAAAAAAAGAAAGTAAGATGATAAGTCATGCCAAGGTTGCAGATTTGCAGCGCAATAGTAAGATTAAATTTAGAAGGATAATCACTCAAGATGATATTATGGTAGCCATAGCAACACTTTATAACAACTTAAGAGCACAAAATCAACAAAAGAAGCACAATTAAATCATTCTGAATGAGGAAACACAATCTCTTAAACTATATATAACTTCTTGATAACTTAGTTTTCATTCACGTGCTTAACTAATTTTTAGGACCAAAAGGAATAATGAGTATTCTAAATTTATTTATCTTTATATTTTATCGTTCCTCTTATTCAAGTTTGAGCTTGTAAGAAACATTGGCTCCAGTACTGTATTATATCTCTTTGTTTTTTTGCGAAAACACAACTACACACAAGTCATATTTCATATATAAGCTAACTCTGTTATTGAACACAAGCTATATTGGGCAAAATATGAGAACCATCAAGATTTCAATCTATCAGGT
>SNQN01007955.1:17227-31174 GCA_008642245.1 Bassia scoparia | reverse complement strand
TGATTTGAGAGAGTCTTTGAATTTGAAAGGGCCTTGTCTAGGTCTGGTTCTAGACATGGTTTGAGAGAGTCATTGAATTTAAAGGGTCTTGTCTAGGTCTGGTTCTAGACATGATTTGAGAGAGTCATTGAATTTGAAAGGGTCTTGTCTAGGTCTGGTTCTAGACATGATTTGAAAGTGTCTTGTCTAGGTCTGGTTCTAGACATGAAAGGACGATACTAGAGTCTAATCCTAGTACCAAGTGCCAATTGAAGAGTGTCATTTGAAGAGTGACTTAGAGAAAGGTGACATTTGGACGTGACTTGACTTAACATTGGCGAGACAGTGACTTTGATTGGAAAGAGACAGGGTCCAAAAGTGATTTTTCAGGATTTCCACTTGATAGCAATAGACTTGAACACGTAATAGGGCCTTAGGAGACAAGAAGCCCCCAACTGGAAATTAAGGAGCCATGATGACAACGAGCCCCCCAGCGAGACTTTGAGACAACGTGGTTTACGGCTTAGAGTCAACATAGAGAAGGTAGATAGATTGTATGGATGAGTTCCCCAATAAGATGTACTGACCCAAAGGTCAGGTGGCTTTACTTCTTTGGGATTGAGTCAATGAGTCCTTGAAGGTGACCAAAGAATAGGCTATGGTTCGAGAATAAAAAGGGTCAAATTTGTGACTAGGGGTCAAAGATGTGGCTAGATGCGAGGTTGGCTAATGATGTTGGTTCAAACATGAGTCTATGTCAGGTTCTAAACTGGCAAAACCATAATCGAATTCTTAGCAAGTCAAAGCACTCAAAAGGCCTCAAATGATTTAATGTTAATGCTGATGCGGTCGAACCTCGAGTAGAGGCTTCCTACGTATCCTTACGGAATCAGACCAACGTAGTTCTGATGGTGATTTGAACAATGCCTCGTGTGAGAGGGCTTTCGTGGTTGTAATGTGAGGCTGTGGTTTGAGGGTTGAAAAAGGCTTGATGAAGTGACCCACGGTGCGCAGTGTGCTTTTTAGACTCTTGCATTTTATTTGATCTGGGCTTTTGGATTTGCATTTTTAATGACTTTCGTATAACTGGCATTGAACTTTGATTCTTGCTTTTTTTTTCTTTCTGCCCATTTTATTCTTCTCTCTCTTTTTTTTCTTTTCTTTCTTTTGCACGTGTCTTTTCCTACGCACCGTTTGGTCCAAAGGGTTAGGTAGATGTGGGTGATGAAAGAAAGATAGGCTAATTGATAGTGTTTGTGGCTCAAAAGGTTGCAAGGGTTTTTGATTTGATGTGACAAAGGGAATGGAAGGGAGGGGTCATTTTGTGGAGCTGTGAAAGAAGGCCTCTCTGGGGCATTGTTCAAATTAAATGATTAAATTAGGATTAAACCAATTGTGGCCAATGAGTGTTGAGACTTGCATAGAATTAGAAAATAATATTGCCAAAACAAATGAATCATTTTATTGATGAAAGAAAACTTGAAACATACATGGCTTATTTCAAAAGACTACATAGACTCAAAAGACAGTGAATTGAAACGAATATAATGCTAGGACTAGGACTCGATGACTCAATCTAAAGAAGGCCGCATGGATCATTAACCCACGCCTTGGGGTGACTCATGGTTTAGCAAGTGGGTTGGTTTGGATGTTGATCTTATCCTTCGCCGCTGGAGGAACTGGGAGGCGACCATCTTCAACCATGTCTTGAATCCTGTGCTTCAAAACGATGCAATTCTCAGTGGTGTGACCCCTTCCTTGGTGGGACTTACAATAGGCATTGGGATTCCAATTCCTAGATTTCTTATCATCTGAAGGGTCTGGAGTGGGTCCAATAGGAGCAAGTGCACCTTTTGCAGTTAGTCTATCAAAGGCCTGCTCATAAGTCATACCAATTGGAAGAAATGTCCTTGGTGGTCCTCGAGGCCTGTTGTTGAAAGAGCCGGGATGGTTAGAAGAGTTGTCATTGGTAATGTGGCTGACTTGATCAGTGTTGGAAAAAGAGGAGCCACCTTTCTTGTTAAAGCCCCCACCGTTACCCTTAGACTTCTGGGCTTGAACATCTTCCTCAACTAGGAGGCCAACCTTGTAGAGCCCAGTAAATGAATCAATGGGTTGAAACTTGAGTGGCTCTCGATACTTGGGCTGAAGGTTCTTGATGACCATGCGGACTTGATCTTCCTCGTTCGGTCGATTGGTCATTTGAGCGGCTTTCTCCCTCCACCTATTAAGGAAAGTAGAGAAATTTTCTCTCTCACCTTGCTTGGTGGCCTCTAGTTCACGGAGACCGACAGGAAGCTGGGAGTTGTACCTGTACTGCTTTAGGAATTCGTGTTTGATATATTCCCAATCATCGAGCTTGGCTTGATTCAGAGTCTTGAACCACCTGGATGGATGGGTGTCCAAAGTAATAGGGAACACCGAAGTGAATAGCTCTTTGCTCATTCCTTTCAGGACCATTGAGATATTGAAAGTGCGGAGGTGGTCCTCTGGGTCTTCAGTTCCCTTGAACTTGGGCAAATCAGTGATGACAAACTTCTTAGGAAGCTGGCCCTTAATCTCGTAATCAGCAACACGAGGCCCTTGGACTGAATTTTCGGACATCCTCTTGACCATCTCTTCTAGTTGCTCCACCCTTTTTTCCGTCTCAGTCTTCGGAGGAGGGAGTGGTGTCTCAGCATCGTCTTCTTCCTCCCCTTCAGACTCGAGAGGTTTTTCTTGGGTCCTCTTTTCTTTCAGCTCCCCAATGCTCTTTTCTTGGGCATCAAGGCGAGAATTCACAGACTCGAGCTTTTCTAGAATAGCGTTAAGCTGTTGTTCAATGTTTGCCATGGAAGTGTCTTGGTGATCAGGAGCGCGTCGGGTTTGGCTTCTTGTTACTCTTCTAGGCCCCAGAGACAAGTTGCGAGTCTTTGCTATCTTGCTGAAATCAAGAAATTACACTTTAGAACCCAGAAACAAAAGATTGGTCTACTTGAAAACTCTTAAGAAAAAACCTAACTCAGTCTTGAGGTTCTGGACTTAAGGAACTGAACTCGAAAGTAGACTTGAATGGGCTAGACCTAAATCTGATTTAAGGTGCTAGACTCGAGAAAGATTCAAGCCTAAGATGGGCCTATTTCAGAATTGAGGACCTCTTAGACCTACGAGCCACTTGAAATTGAATGGGCCTAGCATTGAATCAAAGCTCCTAGGGTTGAGTCTATGATCGAACCTAGTTCAGTTTTAAGGTTCTTAGATTGAAGTTGAAGCGAACCTAATTCAGATTCAAGGCTCTTGGGTTGAAATTGAATTGAATTGAAATGAACCTAGTTCAGATTTAAGGTCCTTGAATTGGAAGTGAACCTAATTCAGATTTAAGGTTTTTGAATTGGAATTGAATTGAATTGAACCTAATTCAGGTTTAAGGTTCAAAAGATCGAATCTAAGTCAGATTTAAGACTCTTGGATTGGAATCGAACCTAAGTCAGATTTAAGGCCTTTGGGTTGAAATTGAATTGAACCTAATTCAGACTTAAGGTTCTTGAATTGGAATTGAAGTGAACCTAATTCAGATTTAAGGTTCAAAAGGTCGAATCTAAGTCAGACTTAAGATTCTTGGATTGGGATCGAACCTAAGTCAGATTCTAGGTCGAATGGAGTTTGAAAGTGAATTGGATTGGAATGGGCCGAATGGATTGTCAAACTTCCATGACAGTCTCACTCTCAACGTCAGCTACTACCTCCTTACCCTTAGAACAGTCACCCTCAAACCTAACCTTGCACTTTTGACGCAGAACTCCCTCATCCTCAGCCCTCTTCTTATCCTCAATCTTTTCAATCACATCATTCTTCCTGTACTTCCTGTAACATAGATCTGAGTTATTCAACTTCCTAAGAACCTTTCCCAAAGCGGTGTATGCAACTGAGATAATTTCCTCTCCTTATCACTAGATTCGTACAAACGCCAAGGGTAGGTGTGACCCATTTCAATGCCATAAAAAACATCGTCGAGGAATATAACTTCCTCAAAAGGTTCATCAGGATTCATCGCATTGTATAAGGGGGTCAGATCCAACATTTTGGATTCAAAAGACGAAGATGGAAAAATAGGGAAATTGAAGAAAAGGATGAAAATTACACAAGATATGAAGAGAGAAGGAAATGGAACCTATTAGCAAGATTGCAGCAATAAAATTCAGGGATTCAACATTATTATGGAAGAATGATGGAGAAAGAGAGGATTTCGGGTTAGGGTTTCGAAGAATATGGAAGAAGAGGAAGAACACGATGAAAAGAGGGGATGAATCTAGGGGGCTTTGATTTTTTGGGTTGGATGGGCCAAAATGGTTGGTGGGAAGAATTAAATAAGGAGGGAGTAATGAGTGGTAATTGTCCCAATTTAATTAAAATTATTAAGACTAATAACCTATTAACAACAACATAATACAAAAATAATCAGGGTAATTTGGTAACTTCTACCCTTTTTTATACTATACATGGAAAAAAACCAAAGTTACATTTATTGTGATATTGCCAAATATCGCAAAAGTTGCGTGTTTTTTATCAGGGCTGTCCTGTTAAATTTCGAGGCCCTGTTCCAATCTAAAAAAATGGAGCCCTAATGAATTTTTTTAAATATATAATTGATAAGTGGCTTTTATGAACACTTGTTATACTCATTTCACCCTCAATTAGACCTTATTTTGAGCTTAATTGAACATTTTAGTCCCATTTTATTCTCATTTGCATCACACTTGACTATTTGACCCCTAGTGAGTAAAATGATGCAATTTTAATATGTTTTTCATGTTTTTGCAACTACTTTGACATTTGGATGAGTGATTTGTAGGTCATAGACTCTTTTGGAGGCAAGAGGAGCATTGGGGCCAAAAGAATAAGGATTAGAGTGCATTTGAGGAGCATTTATAGGAATGGAAGATGTCCTTGTAGTTTGGAGGAAGCCCTAGGAAGGTTGGAAGGCAAAATGGAAGCAAGTTCCATCTTCAATTTTAACCCACTTTCACTATTTTGGCCATAACTTTCGTTCTACAATGAATTTTGATGCAAAACTAATTGCATTGGAAACTACAGATTCCGGTTGTTCCAACGGTATATCACAAGCTGCAATCGGAGGTCATACCAAAACTTATGAGCATTTCAAAATCGAGGTTCTGCTCAGGCTAGAGAGTTTTGAGCGACCGCTCAGGACTTTGAGCGACCACGCTCTGGTTTGCCCGATTTTCCAAATTTTTTTTAGCGACCACTCAAAGTTTTTTGAGCGACCACTGCCCAGTTTTTTTGCGGTCGCTCAACTCGACTTGGGCTTCGATTTTCCTTATTTTAGGCTTATTTTGAGAGGGTTATATATACCCAATTCTTCATTTTTGCTTCAGATACTATTCATTTTAGCTTCCAAACCCTAGTTTTTAGAGAGAGAAACTTCATTTTTAGAGAGATTTTGTAATCAACATTGTCATTCAAGCATTAATTTAAGTGATTTTTGGTATTGTTCTTCAACTTTTCTCATTCTTTCTTGTTTTACTTGTTTTGCTACTTATTGTTTATGGTTGTTTGTAGTTTTTAGCCTTTATTACTTGATGATCCTTGCTTATTCAACTATATAATCATGTTTAGCGCTATATTTATTTTTTTCACATGTTTTTATGCTTTAATCACCATGATGAGTGAGTAATTCCTTTTCTAGGGTTTGTGTTATGGAGGTTTCTAATTAATTTGGGGTTTTGTCTTGCCATCTTATTGAAATAACGGGGAAAGTGGTTTTTGAGTGTTTTGATCACTTTGTTAACCCTTGTTCAAGGTTAATCTTTGTGTTACATTTCTATCCATGCTTTGTCTATGAGTGATTGATGTCATCTTTTCACACCTTAAAAAGCCATGATCATGATAATGCCTCGAGAGAGGATTAGAGTGTTTTAGGATTGTCGTTTTTGCTCTATGTTTTGAATGGTGGTTGTTTAGAGGTGACTTGGTGAGGCCTTAAGGGATACCAACCATTTCTTTACTCAAACTCATCTCTTAATTGGGGCCCTAGCGAAACGGTGAGAGAAAAGAAGAGACCTATCCTATTCCCCGATTTTCACTTATTTGACGAGACATACCCAATTTAGTTAGGATTCCGGAGCACTAACCCTAGATTGTTTAGTTTAATTGACTTTAATTCCTAGTTTTGAGTAGTTGCTAGTTATTCTTGACAATGAAAAATAAAACCCTTGCCTAAAATATCAATCTCTTCTTGTCCCTGTGTTCTATACCCCACTGAGTACAATTGCGGTTTTTTGATTAAGGCATTCAAAAACCTTTTATCAAAATGCGCCGTTGCTGCCGGGAACAACGATTAAGTTGTTTGATTAGTTTAGTTGATTAATATGCTTTCATTTTCTTTTGTTTGAACTTACTGTCTGTGCTTACACTCTCTTTATCTATGGTTGTATGAACAGGAGATTGACGGGCCCCTTGACCCCTCTTGACCTGAACCGGAACGAACTTCGAGTCTATCAAAGGATAGAAAAGGAGGGGAATACGTGAACCCAATCCTCCCCGAAGACATACATCAAGTTGAGGACGACGCACTATCTTCCCCCTCAACCTCCACCTACAATACACTTAAAGTATGACAGAGAGGAGAAAAAGCCTAGAGCATCGGAGCCCCTATTCCGAGATTTTGGGCGTCGACCGCTTTGAGAGGCGTGGTGGGATTCTCTTACCCACCACCACTACGAACTTCACCATCATCCCTCATATACATTTATGGTGCAAGAAGCCCTTCTCTGTGCTAAACCATGAGGATCCCATCTCACATTGGGAGAAGTTTATGGAGACATGTGAATTGATTACAACGAATCAAGTGCACAAGACTACATTCACATGCATCTCTTTCGAGCCTCTCTAGCAGGGAAAGCTAAGCATGGTTAAATAGCTTGCCTCCTAATTCTTTAAGGAGTTGGGAGGAAGTTACAAAGCTTTCTTTAACAAATTCATTCGAATCTAAGACCGCCGAGATGAGAAGGAGATCTCTCACTTTCAACAAGAAGATGATGAGCCTTTGGATGAGGCGGACCGATTCCAATCTTTGGTGAGGGGTTGCTCACACCATTGCTACCCTTAACCACCTTCTCATGAATTTTTTTATGATGGATTGGATCCTAGATCAAGGGCTAATTTTGGACGCCGTTGTGGAGCCAACTAGCTAATGCCTAAGGTGCCTTAAGATAAAGTGGATGGGACAATTGAAGAAGTTGTGAGGAACTACTCTTGGGGTGGTGTCCAAAGGAAGGCTTCAACAAAGAGAGGTGGCAAGTTGGAAATGGATGAAACCAWAAAAACTCCAAGCCCAACTTGACACTTTGGAGAAGGCAATCAAGAATCTCAACTCCTTCACTCAAGGAGGTCAAGGCTCAATTTCTCAACAAGTCAACTCGTTCTCATGTAATATTTGTGGGGGTACAAACCATGATACCTCTTATTGTGGTGGGTTAGACCCCGAGCATGTAGCCGCTATGGGAACTAGAAACAATTGGGGGAACAAAAAAAGATCCTATCAAGGGTATAGTCAAGGCTTCAACCAAGGTCAAGGGTTCAATCAAGGGCAAGGGTTCAACAATCAAGCTAGTGGGGGGTCAACCATGGAGATACCAAGGGTTTGGCAACCAACAAGCTTACGGAGGACCGCAACAATATGGGAACCTAAATCAAGGCTAAGGAGGGTACTCAAATCTAGGTTTTGGATTGAACTGTGGCCAATGTKCTCCACCACTKCAACGCCAACAAAYACCTAGGCCATATCCTCAACAACAACAACAACAACCTCCTTTGAAACACGGAGAAAATCAACAAGATCAATCCATTCAAGCTATTCTTCAATCCCTTCAAYAAATCCAAAATGATCTTAAAGAGAAAAAAGCACATACAAAGATGGTCGAAACTCAAGTAGCTCAACTAGCAGCTCAAAAGGAAAAAGGAGCCAAGGAGACCTCAAATGTCTCTCAAGTTTCCATTCCCTATCAAGTCAATAGGATTGAGTTGCGATCCGGTACGGGCTATGAGGGGCCTAAGTATGTTGAAGAAGATAGACCTCAAGAGGAGGGGATTGAAGAAAAGGGAGTGGCTAGAGAGAAGGAAATTGAGACTCAAAAAGAAGTAGAAAGAGAACAAGAAAAGGTGAAAAAGGATAAGAAATCAAAAGCTCGAATTGAAATGCCATACAACCCACGATATGAAGCTCCTCCTCCATATCCCGTAAGGATATTGGAGAGGAAAATGAATGATAAGTTTGCAAAGTTTTGTGAATTGATTAAGGGGCTTCACATCCATGTGCCTTTTCTTRATGCTATCCAACAAATTCCTTCTTATGCGAAGTTCTTGAAAGAAATCCTTTCCAAGAGAAGGATTCCTTGTGAAGAGACAATCCAAGTGCCCTATCAAGTGACTRCTTTCATTGACAAGAAGCTTCCTAAGAAGCTAAGTGATCCCGAAAGTTTCTTTCTCCCGGTGAAGATTGGTGATTTAGAACCAAAGGGTGCATTGGCGRATATTGGAGCAAGTGTGAGCTTGATGCCACTCTCAATGGCAAGGCAACTAAACTTTCCACTCCTCCTYACTAGGAAGACCATTCAACTTGCGGATCGTTCGGTAAGATTACCAAGTGGGGAGTTAGAAGATGTGCCTATTCAAATAGGTAATGTGTATGTCCCTTGTGACTTCGTGGTAATGGACATGGAGGAGGATCCTAATACTCCTCTTATTCTTGGAAGAGAGGCCCTTAGAACAATGGGGGCGGTGATTAATTGCAAGTCCAATACCATTACCTTGGAAGTGGCCAATGAGAGAGTTGTCTTTGAATTCTYTCAAACCTTGAAAAAGCCTACGGTTGAGAAGGTTTGTAGAGTTGATCTTATTGAATTCGAGTTGGAAGGTTTAGGAAGGGCCATACATGAGTTGCCTAGAGACCCCGTGATACAWGCCGTTTATGGGATGGATGAAGTTTAAAAGGAGGAAGAGCTCAAGGTGGARGGTTTCCTTGATGGAGCACCAATTTGCTCCAACAATGAAGAAGTGGTTGAGTTGATTGAGAGAAGAGAAGGAAAAGAGGAGAGTTCAACGCCTCCTCYCAAGGTAAAATTCAAATCCCTTCCCCGTGACTTGAAGCATACTTTGAGTGAGAATGATTGTGATTACCTTTTTATTTATCTAATACTAAGCTTGATGGACACATCCTTGCAAAATTGATTGGTTTGTTGAGAAATTAAAGGGTTCCTAGGCTTTAGCATTGATATATTAAGGCACTCCCAACATGATTTAGAGAGAGTGACTTCTTTTTCTTTTGTCCCTTTTCCCCCCACCCTTTACGTTTTTTACATAGCACAGACTGCTTTGTTTTAGTTGAGGGGATGCCTTGACATGTTTTATCTAGGGTCAAAAGAAAGAGGAAGTGTGAGGAATCACACGTTTTTTGGGATCTTGGTGATATTTTAGTTGGTTTTGGTTATTCATGATTTTGAGTTGTGTGACTTCATTTTGTGTATATTTGTAGTGTTTGGTATTTTTTTAGTTGTAGTGGTTGTTTGCCCCGACTCGGCGGTTTCCATCGGACGTTGACTTTGGGAACACGGTTCCTCGATGTAGTTAGTTCCATCTCTATGTCGAGCCTATTAGAACCACCGTCGCCACATTGCTAATATGGGCTTTTGAAGTTTGTATTGTGCATCCTACAAGTACTTGGTGAGGAGAGCTTTGGTTCGGATTTAGCACCACCTTGCTGGTGTGGTGTGTGAGACGCTCTTACTCCATTTTCATAGCCTTTTAGCTTTAATCTTTCTTGAATTCTTCTTTTCTTTTGTGGTGGTTAGTTGTCCGTGCTTTTAGTACGGGAGGATTCTGTGGTGAAAATTCATTCTTGCAGGTGAAATTTGGATTTTTGTCTCAACCCCTGACTTGGGGTTGAAATAGCTTGTGTGCTTGGATAGAGAGTCTTGAGGGGGTAGGCTAGTCATCGTAGCATTTGGACTACTCACCTTTTCACTCTTGGGACTATGGTGGCGAGCCTTTGAGCGAGCCGAGGTGTAGCCCAACC
Source organism: Bassia scoparia (assembly GCA_008642245.1). NCBI lineage: Eukaryota > Viridiplantae > Streptophyta > Magnoliopsida > Caryophyllales > Amaranthaceae > Bassia > Bassia scoparia. Next base: position 21,123 of record SNQN01007955.1, on the reverse strand, counting down.
TAGGGTGATGGCATTACCTTGTGGCATTTGATTTGAACCTTGGTGAGGTGAGAGTTGACTTATTTTAGAGCCCCTAAGCATAAATGCTTAAAACAAATTGAGGGACTAGCATGTGTTGTCTTGAGTCATTACTTCACTCATGTTCTTCTGAGGCCTTGATCGAACCAACTTAGGAATGATGATGGCATTCATTTAGGGATTTGGGACACAAAATATTTTTTTTCTTTTAGCATTAACCTTGTTTATGTTATCTTTTCAAATAAATTGGGATTTGGGTTTACATCAACCTTTGCAACCATTTTGAGTCTCCTACTTTCTTGGGAACCCACATTACAAACTCACGACCAAATTTTATTTGATTCATCCTTAGAGTCAAGTGAATTAGAGTTAAGTTTGTTATGAGTTAAGCTTAATTGTTGAAATGTGGTGACCTTGTATAATATAGTTGCAGGTTGTAAGTTCAAAACCCATTTGCATTTAGCTTAGTTTACTTCCTTCATAAAAAAAAAAATCAAAAATCAAAAGTTCTTCTCCCTAAGTGTAAAAGAAAAGTGGTCGAAAATAAATTTTTGGCTCCAAGGTAGTGAGTAAGGTTAAGTTGGGGGGAAAAAACTATCCCTTAGTTTTGTTTGTGTTAGCTCTTGCGCTTTTATGATTCACTGTGATTAGGTTGGGCACCAAAGCCAAATTTTCATCCTTACCTAACTTGAGCCTATCATACAACTCCAAAGTCCTTCTAACTCTAGGTGGTTGAGTCGTTTGGTGAGGAAGTCATGAGTCTTTCACACCACATGCTAGGATTACTTGAGTCACTTTCCTTTTATCTTCTTGAGCGTCACACACTTGAGCTCTGAGACGGCACATTGTCTATGCTTTGAGTTGGGGAAGGAAGTCTGGTGACGAGTGAGAGGTGTTTAGTACATTGGATTAGGCCCTCAAACGCCCACTTGTGACACTAATATCATTAGCTTGCTTACCTTTGAGAGAATTGACGGTTGACACATTTAGCATCCACATGACCTCCATTGTGACTTGGTTTGAGACTTGGCAGTTTTGAAAACCACCTTGCTTGAATGTATTGAAGTTGTGGTTAACTCTTAGGAAACCTCACTCGAAGCACACTTCTCCTCTTGGCGACTTGGGGGTTTAAAGGCTTGTCGTTTACGCTAAAGCGACCGTGATTCCTACGAAAGTGAGTTAGTGTATATAATGGTTGCTTTCATTTTAAAAAAAATTTCCCTCATGTTTGTTTTGGGTTTACTTTGCCTTGAGACGAGCAAAGTTTTAGTTGGGGGGAGTTTGATAAAGTGGCTTTTATAGACACTAGTACTCATTCACCCTCAATTAGACCTTATTTTGAGCTTAATTGAACATTTTAGTCCTTTTATTCTCATTTGCATCAACTTGACTATTGAGCCCTAGTGAGTAAAATGATGCAATTTTAATATTTTTTCATGTTTTTGCACCTACTTTGACATTGGTAGAGTGATTTGTAGGTCATAGACTCTTTTGGAGGAGCATTGGAGGCAAGAGGAGCGTTGGGCCAAAGGAATAAGGATTAGAGTGCATTTGAGAGCATTTATAGGAATGGAGATGTCCTTGTAGTTTAGAGGAAGCCCTAGGAAGTTGGAAGGCAAAATGGAAGCAAGTTCCATCTTCAATTTTGACCACTTTCACTATTTTGGCCATAACTTTCGTTCTACAATGAATTTTGATGCGAAACTAATTGCATTGGAAACTAGAGATCATCTTTCCAAAGGTATATCACAAAGCACTCAATAGGTCCATACCAAAAGTTATGAGCATTTCAAAATCGAGGTTTGCGCAGGATGAGAGTTTTGAGCATCCGCTTGAACTTGAGCGACCGCTCAGAACTTTGAGCGACCATGCTCTGTTTTGCCCGATTTTCCATATTGTTTTGAGCGACCATTCATAATTTTGAGGCGACCACTGCCGGTTTTATAGCGGTCGCTCAACGCGACTTGGGCTTCGATTTCCTTATTTTGGCTTATTTTGAGAGGGTTATATATACCCAATTCTTCATTTTTGCTGCAGACTATCTATTTTAGCATTCCAAACCCTAGTTTTTAGAGAAGATTTTGTAATCAACATTGTCATTCAAGCGTTAATCAAGTTATTTTTGGTATTATTCTTCAACTTTTCTCATTCTGTCTTGTTTTACTTGTTTGCTACTTATTGTTTATGATTGTTTGTAGTATTAGCCTTTATTACTGATGATCCTTGCTTATTCAACTATATAATCATGTTTAGCGCTATATCTATTTTTTCACATGTTTGTACTTTAATCACCATGATGAGTGAGTAGTTCCTTTTCTAGGTTTGTGTTATGGAGGTTTCTAATTAATTTGGGGTTTTGTCTTACAACTAATTGCAATCAAGGAGAAAGTGGTTTTTGAGTGTTGTGAGCACTTTGTTAACCCTTGATCAAGGTTAATCTTTGTGTTACATTTCTATCCATGCTGTTGTCTATGAGTGATTGTTGTCAATCTTTTCACACTCTTAAAAAGCATGATGATGGATAATGGCTTGAAAGAGGATTAGAGTGGTCAGGATTGTCTTTTTTGCTCTTGTTTGAATGGTGGTTTGGTTTATAGGGTGACTTGGTGAGGCCTTAGGGATACCAACCATTTCTTTACTCAAACTCATTCTCTTATTGGGGCTAGCGGGACGGTGGAGGAAAAGAAGAGAGCTATCGCCATTCCCCGATTTTTCCACATTATTTGGCGAGACATACCCAATTTATTATGATTTCTGGAGCACTAACCCTAGATTGTTAGTTAATTGACTTTAATCCTAGTTTTGAGTGTTGCTAGTTATTTCTTGACAATGAAAAATACAAGACCTTTGCCTTAAATATCTATCATCTCCTTGTTTCCTGGGCTCGATAACCCACTACTACTTACAATTGGGCTTTTATTAAGGCATTCAAAAACTCTATCAATAATACAAATTATTTTATAAAAATATCAAAGTAACAAGTAAACTTCATTAATAGCATCAAATACAACTTTATTCTAATCTAAACTTTCAAGTTATTAAAAGAGCTTTCTCTTCTAACACTTTATGATTAGTAGAGTTCCAACGCCCAAACCCAACAAAGGCAAATATATCTTGCCATTAATTGTTTATATTCATAAACCATCAATGGGTGCTTATGATGTGCGTATTAAAGGATTATATACTTCATAGGGTGGAATCTTTATAATGGTCGGATCCGAGCATCTTAGCGGACGAAAAGAAAAGGAGCTCAAGTCCTGTGATTTCGTAGAGGCAGACTGGAGTCACAAGGAAAAGAAGTTCAGAGGATCAAGAAGCGTTGCGATACAGTTCCTGAAAAGTTTGAGACTGCCGACCATGATTTAAGCTACTGTGTGTGTGAATTCCGTTGGAAAATATGACTCGAAGATTTTGTGTACAATAGGTTTAGCGGTTTTCCTCGATTTTAGGGTACTGCTACGGACTATCTAGAAATATCTGAAAGTTGTTGTCAAAGTTGATAAAAAGGAAATAATTATTTCAAAGAGCTTTAACTTGCAACTATTTAAGTGATTATATTCTTATTAAAACCATTTTTTCAATGTCATTATAAGCATTATATAAAGAATATTATCGTATTAAATCAAAAGGCCTTAAGAATAATGGAATAGTTTATAAATATGAACTAAATAAAAAAACTTTGCATAATGAAACCATAATTAAAGATTTTGTCTTTCTGTTTAAGAATATGTTTACTTTAAAAAACAAACCATTATACTTAATTGAACATTCTTCCTGGTCAAAAACTATTAAAATTTTTTATCGGTTAAAAAATCTCTTGTGTTAATGTTTATTTAATGAATTTCCTAAAATAGAAAGTATTAGTTAGTATAGGCGCT